>JAVQKG010199239.1:0-24500 GCA_036025885.1 Hypseleotris bucephala
TTTCATTTATCAGTTATATATTTATATTCCAATATTTTTTAAGTAGTGTATTCTTGAAGATTTGTCTTTTTTCTGGAAAGACTTGTGCACTTTTTGTTGTAAATACAACATGCATTTTATATAATTGCTCATTGTATTAGTACACTGTCCACAATACCGCAATTAATCAGCTCTCAGTTTACTGTAATCTGCACCTAAAAACACTTCACAGACTACATGGCACACTCTTACATCATAGACCTATATTTATATATAGTAAAACTGGTATTTCTTATATTAGTTACAGTATTCAATGTCTTTGGAGAAGACTCATGCCAGAAGTTTACTCCCTCTCTCAGTTTTCATTGGGAGGAGGCACAGGTGACAGTCATGAAACTCACTCTCAAATGACAGGACAAAACTAAGCCTGTAACTACAGCACTGGAGTAAACAAGATCAGAGATTTAAATGGCCTGAGAGATTTATCACGTATTTATGAACATCTGTGAACGAATCGTTTTTGCACTTTGAGAAAAAAGTATGTCCTACTGTGCGACAAATGATCACAGCTGCAGCATCAAATATTGATTCCCCCAAAGCCTCATTATTGTCAAGTTGATGCATGTGTCTGATAATGTAATATTTTCGTTTTATCTCTATAGTTTGCTCTGGATGTCTCACTATGTGAAAGGCCAGCTCCTATTTATAGTTTGTCTTAGTGAGCAAGAGGCCAGTCATAATTCTAACACCATGATCATAATACACCCACCACTCACACTATAAAGGCACCCCCTTCTTTTCATCCGACCACCACCCCCGCACACACAAACTACACTTGACTATATATCCCAGTGCGGCTTAGGCTCAGTCCAAAACAAGTCCTACAAGAGCTGTCCTATTTTTCTGTTGCTCATTCCCTTTGTCTGGGTTCATTTGGAGCCGTGCCACTTTCTCTGACAGCTGTTGGCAAAAGACATTCATACATTTTCTACTTCTATTTGTCTGGAAGGCCATAAATTGTATGTGCTTAGTTGTTAAAAAGCAGGACAATATTGAGCATTGAGTGTTCTCGGCAGCATCACTTCTTGTACACTTTCCTGGGTCTCACCTGGTTTGTGGTTGGCTTGTCTCCTCAGTTTAGGAGTGAGGCGAATGAGCAAGGAAGCACAAAGATACAGCTTGAGGAAAAAGGAACCAACAGATTCTCCTCTGTCTCGTCTTCCTGGTTAGATTAGCACTCCCCCAGCTGTTATATAAGGAGTGCGTCCTGAAATAGACCAGTGTGTAGATGATGGGGTAGGCATAGAGGGAAAGCCCTGTTTTCTTTGATGCCAGGCTCTTTAAGAGGTGTGGGTGGAGGGTGTGGGGGTGTTTGGTTTAAGCCAGAAGGGTTTTCCTTTCGAGCTGTCAGGAACGTGCTCACTTGTCGACACAGATGACGGGCCCACGCTCATGAAGTGGAGCTGCCTGTGACCAATGATGCACATTTGATAGGGACATACCCCCTTTATATAATCTAACACACTGGCAATGGGAGACACAGCTGCTTTGATAAATGGTTACATGATGTCACCAATCTGCGGATTAGAAAGGCCCAGAAAATAATTTTATATGTATCCACACAGGCCTCTTTGACATTGCAGTAGAGTTTAAATATGAGGATGGACACATACAGTATCCTTCAGTATGACTATATTTGCATCTGTCTGTGTGTGCACAGTGCACAACAGCAGTCCTCAGAGGATCAGAGCTGAAGTCTCTGTGGTCGTCATAGCTTTAGAGAAACAGACTGTGCCTCCAATGTTCTCCAGCAGCTCTATGCACATAAACTACTGACTAAAGTATTTTTTTTTCCTTTATTTTATTTTAAGTAGCAGTATTAGAAATTTGCTTTAATGGTAGAAATTCACATTGCAACAGGCTTAAGGGGTTGTGAGTAAAGACTAGTCAGTACTGTACTATTTTGACCATTTTTGTGACAGTAAAAATTTGTATTTGTTATTATGTAAATTTTTTCATTCAAAAGTGCTTGATGTCTAAATACAATAGTATGCTGTAGATATGGAAGTACATTGTGGTCAATTTGGACATCAAAGCCTGAGCCAACATAGAGCTTTAAACTAATAAAGTAGTTTTCTTTTCCATCAAGACCATTTACAAATTACAAAATTTAATGGCAAACAGTCCTTACAAAATATTGTTATTTTGAAGCTGCTCATAAAAGTTCTTCTTTTGAAGTCTCCCTGTGAGGACTCCCTCTGAGCACAAAAGCTTTGAAAATCAGAAGCCAATTAAAACTGTGGCCTCATGGAGATGGCAGCAGTGTTGTTCTGCACACAGTCTCTACGTGCACCAACAAAGAACTGAGGATTATTTTGAGCTAAACGCTTCTTTCACATTAGTCAGTAGCTATAGCTCAGCATCTATCATGTTTAATTCTGACTGATAGACCTTTGGCAATTTCATCCTTTTACTGTAGTTTCCTGAAAGACACATTTTCTATTAGGATTTAAGGATTTGGTGAAGTCATAACCTGGTGCGTGACGATTGAGTACACTATCATGAGACACTATTTAATCCTGTGGGTGAGAAAAGAGGTTGAATAATTCATCCTAGAGAGTTACTGTTGAAACTCGGCTCTTTGCAAAAAGGAAATATGGATATGTACCTACAGTAGCTGCAATTTTGCAAGCAACAGCCTGTATACATACAGGAGTGTGCATCATGCATCATTTATAGCTCTCCACACTGATATGTAGTGAATGCATGAATAATTCAGCAGAGTTTTAATACCATAATATTTTCAACGCTAAAGGCTTTCAGAAATGTCACATCAAAGGATTTGTTATATTTTATGCTAGTTTGCACAGGTTATCATCAATTAGTCACTAAAATGTTTTGTGCCTAGGGACCTTTCTGAGTAAACAAGAGTAAAGGTCTTAAACATTAGCACTGACAACATGAAGTCATTAGGAAATGCTAAGCTACAGCCCTGGAGATGACCTGTGTGCATGTGTTAACTGTGATTTCAGAGGAGTTGTTTTTCTGATTGACAGATGAGGGTCAGACGGTATGTGGCTCTCCTGCTGACCTGCAGGGCAGCCGTCTGGGCGAGGTCGGGCTACAGCTGCGGAAGTTGTGCCACCAGACACTGGTATCCTGGGACTACCTGTTCTTTGTACTCATTGGTTTTGCAATTTTTGCTGCCGGGACAGTGTCGGCCTGGGTGATGGGTGTCATCATGGTGCTGTATGAGCGGTACATCAAGAAAAAGGACCAGCAGGTGGACCCAGACGAGGAGGGGGAGATGCTCGAGACGGGGCGGACCTCTCGGAGGAGAAGTGACCACGGCAACGGGACTTTGAACAGCTCACACACTGTGTAAGGCTCACATCCTGTTCATCAAACAACCCACAGTGCCTCATGGTGAAGTTAAAGGATTACATCCACTGCCAGGACAAGTACCCATACACTGCTAATAGTGGTCCAAGACCAGAAAAACACAAGTATCTTTTTAGATTTTGTTTAGTTTTACAATTTTCAATTTTAATTTATTTATAGGTTTTAAATCTGTAACTACCCAAGTTAGAATGAAGGAGAAGAACATCTTAAGATATTTAATTTGTTTTCTGCTTGTTTTTGACATCTACAACTGTGGACCTCCATGATGGAATAAATACACTGTACACTATACAATCAAATACAAATGAAGTGAGGAGTTGAGAAGTGTAATTATGTGTGTAAAGGTGTGCAGTTGACTGGATGTAGTCGAATGAGTGCATGAATTATTATTATTATTATTATTATTAATATTATTTTTTATAAATGTGGGCATTTGTCTATGATTGTCTTTTTGTACTGTTTGTCCGGTTGTCTATATTAAAGTATGTGAAGGTTTTTGACAGTGTTTAAGGATAGTGGATGCATGTAAACATGAGAATGTGAAGGCTAGTTTGTACTATATTTTCTCTGTGAGTGCCTGGTTGTAGTCCAGTGTCCTCAGTTTTTATTTTGCATGCACTGTTAATGCACCACAAAGCCTTAAGAGGTGTGTATAATCTCTGAGGGCTATAGTCCAATCTAGATATGTGAAGAAAGAAATGTGATTTCCCTCCCTTCCAGCCAAAATGTAGTCAATCAAAGCATCTATTTTTTTCTTTTTTCACTTTTTAATTAAACTTTTAGTTGCTCTTCCACACAACTGGATTTACAATCATTTATATTGATTTGTAATTGTTTCTATAATAAATCTTTAGGGATACATCAGGTTTATATAACTACTGTATATGGCTAAGCCAAACAAATTTAATCAAGAGTTTCTGCTTACAGGGCCTTGACACTGGCTGAACTTAAAGGACAACCATTCAATTTGCCACAACTAACACTACAGCCAACAAGCAGGTTTACATTACAACACTGCACCTACAGTATGTACAGGTATGTAGCCACAGAAGTAACTGGGCACCATAACCCAAAGCAACACTTCCAATTACATAATAGCTGCACGTACATACCATGACATCTGAAACATTGCTTGCAACATACCCTATATAAAATATGCATAAGCATTAGCATGTATTTGTCTACCTTCTAGCTTCTAACTGCCACTGAGGTCTAGATTGTGGAAGATATTCTGCAAAGCAAACTGATAAGGGCACGTGAAGCCACAGGCAAGGGTGAGAGAGCAGCCTGGAAATAGGATATAGCTGGTTGGCCTCATTCAAGTCAGCAAAGTGACTCACATGAATATATTATTAGTCTATAATCAGCACTATTCACTTTACGAGGAATATAACACTTGTTTTGGTAGTTGTTTGTCTAAAATGATTGGATAGTATGTATTTAGAAATCATACTGTTTAGACTAGCCTATATCCAGAAAATACAATACCAGACAACAACACTAATCTCCTAGACATTTATGCAAAGGAATTCTAGCTTTCTTGTATCCTTTTGTTGTCATCCACGAGCCTTATTAATGTAATACAAAAAGTCTGTGACCATATCTTGCGCTTGATATGATCAGGCACATCATAACACAACTGGCACTTACAGTCAGATCAGTGAATACTCAGAAAAAGCTATTGGACGCTAGCAGCCTTGTTTTCCGTCTGTCGTCTCTTTGCGTTATGCTTTTGCAACACTGTGTATTTTCACTGACCAGAAGGCGAGTTTTGCACTGTAAAAAAAAAAGCCCACAGACAGAAGCTGTGACATCAAGTAAAAGCAACTCTAACTGAGCGTAATAGCGGTCTGACACATCGGGTCACACACAAATGAAATGTGGAGAATGTCCCGGGGCATACATCAGAAGAGTATTTACAGTGGTGGGAAACTATGTCTTCACTCGTTTTCAGAATATTTTATTATCTATGACAGTCCTGAGTCAATGTCACCCATCCTGCACAGATCCTAAGAACATTAAAACTGCGTCCAGTAAATAAATAAACCATGTGCAATAACTGTTGTTTTACACTGTTTTTAAAGGGGGTGATTTACTTATTTTTCTGAGCTTTCATTCATACATGTTTGAGTAATCCTGAATGCTCAGGTGTTGACTTTCTCAGGAGCTAAAACACAAGTAAAGGAAACACATCCTTCAATTTTTCATATAGTTTACATTGTAGTAGTGAAGTGAGAGTGAACAACAAGGGGAGAGGGGCCTTAAAAGGATGAAATTATTACAATTATAAAATGCATGTGTTATAGCTCAGAGTGTGTGAGTGATGTAAAACTAATAATTTTATATCATGTTATAATCAAATTTGCTACTCACGTCTTGTATTTGATCAAATGTAATGACTTTGCATGCTGTAACCAGTATTGACAGGCCTGCTGATCCTCTGAGGAAAAGGCTATAGGTTGATTGTATGTGTAGGGTTGGCACAGACAAGGATAGCCGTCTGTTGCTGCTCTATACACAGCTGGGCTCAGGGGCCTATGCTTTGCCAGCAATAAAAGGTCATATGAGAAGAGATGGGTTGTCCTTTCCGTGTCACAGTCCTGCCTGGAGTACTATTGTCTTTGTCTTGTTGCTGAATATTTTCTTGAATTTACTTTCTCATTGTTTGGTCTCTGTGTGTTTCAAAGGTTACTACAATCTAATTAACATTTAGGTTAAAACAATGAAGATGTTGACCTTATGTCTAATATTGTTAGAAGAAGGCAATTTAGTTCAGTAGCTTTATTAATAGCTAAGGTGTGAGAAGGTGCCTTTTTCTTTCAGATCTTTGGAAAAAAGTAGATGTATCTTTTGTATTAAGTGTAGACATTCTTCTATTAATGCACACAACTACATTATTAGTTCTTAATTTAAGTGGTTCCAAAGCTGGACCTCAGATGGTAAATTTGTTCCCTAGTAGCCCTTTAACTGAAGACAAAAGAGACTGATCAATGTTTTAGCTGTTTTTGTGGTTGTCTCACATCTTTCTCCAAAAATCAACCAAAAAGATCTATACGTAGACGCAAAATACAGTTGTAGCTGACCCAGTCTTCTTGAATTCTTGCAGCTGATTTGATAATTAAGTGAGATGCAAACAAAGCAAAAAGGAAAGCAATTTGGCTCAAGACTCTGCTAATATGACTATTATCTGATCAATCAATAATATTTACATCTACATAAATATTTATTTGCTTCACCTACATGAGTTCAAAGTTGCCCACATCTGGTTGTCAGCTTGGCTATACTCTCACGCATATGTTATGATAACCACTGAGTTGGAGGTGTGCATTATTGTACATTGTTGTTTGGGCCGGTTCACTCTTGTGTTAAGTCAACAGAGCGGGCTGCATGGGAGAGATAACGCCATGCTTACTCACACTAAGCTCCAACTCAAAAGCCACACAATGAAATTTCCAGCTGCGACAGGGCGCTCTGCAAATTGGTCTACAGTATATTTTTGTACAGACGATCATAAAGCATGAAAGGGCTTTTAATATCTTCTGGCTTGCTCTATCTCTAGTTATCTTAATATAACTTGTTTAATGTTATTTTTGGGCTGCTTCTTCTATTGTTGCTTCACAGAGATATCTATTTCTACCGCTCAGTCTTTGCAATTCTTTCCTATGCGTTTTTTTCCTGTCTGTCTTTCAGCTTGAGTTTGTCTTCCTGTAGCTCATGTGTCACTTCAATATTGATGTGCTCTCTGAGGCAGGGACAGAAACCTAAGACCTAATTAAAGCTACCCACACTACCCAATTACCCTTTTGCTCCTACATGCAATTTACTGCCTTAATCTGCAAAGTTTTACGTGTTCAAAAGAAGTAAAAAGTAAAAAACTACACATTTTATGATCTAAAACCAACAGCACAGCTACATTAAACTTGACCCCACAAGATGCCCCATGAGTTACCATTTAGAGGTTGAAGTTGCTGGTAAATGCTGACCCTGGATCAGTTTTCACAGGTCTTTTGGGTGCTGGTGAGAAAATGACTGCTAACCTAAGGGAATCACGAGGTATATTTTATTAAATAGGTCACTTTAAATTCCTTAATAGCTTTTAACAATGTAGCTTAAGAAGACTTGACAATTTGAGATAAGGGACGTGCACTTCTCACTCCAGCTTGTGAATCTATTTTTCAGAAGGATGTATTAATAAAACAACTTTGATGCCTACAAGCTGTTTTGTCTCCAAGCTGTGTTATGTAAAATATTATGGGACATGAGGGGCAAATGAGAGCACACTAGAGGAGTAATAACAGTGAAACCACGAATGTTAATATTCTATGTGGAATGCTTCTTGCAACACTGTATCCTCCCATGCTATAGCACCCTCTAGTGACTAATGCTTGAGCCAATGCAAAGGTTGTTTTTTTTTTAACCTCAGACAGACAATAATGTATTTACATAATTTTTTAATTATAACCACTTAAACCATTTAGTGGCAGTGCTCTTCAATTATTACAGTACATGAAACAACAAAATCAAGCCTTATTTATTTCCACCATATAATTTATCTGAGACAGTCAATAACTTAAACAATATAATAAATTATAGTTCTTATTTCTCACATTTGTTAGGAGTTCTGAAGCCCTCTCCTGGGCCCTGAGTTAGCTTGATATCGCTCAACCATAGACAAGATGCTGTCTAATAGTCCCTTAATGTCACTATGTGTGTCAGGATCTGCAGCCAGCATCTTGAGAAGTTCAGTCACGCCTTCCATCTCCAACATACGGCAATAATGTGCGGCTAAAAAGGGAAAAAATGAAGAAAAAAAACATTAAGGGATAATAATTACTGTTATAAAGAAAACAAGAAAACCCTGCTGAAGTTTAAACCGAGCAAGAGAATGCAAGTGAGCTGGGATTTAAATGACATTTAGGTGGACACAGAATGCACTAGTATACAAATACGAATAAACTGAAATGATACATCATCTCTAGTGTCAAAAAAATGGTCCAAACAGAGGAGACATACAGTTCTATGTGGTGATCAAATTTCTTGTCAGAGAATGGCCAAACAAGGCGTGTGTGTAAGTCAGCATTATGTCATTTGAGGTTACTTTATCCCCCTATACTTTCGACATTGAGAACATCGGAAACAATATGTTCTTCCCAAAGTAAACCTCTCTCTGGATCATCACTTACTGTTTTGACTGCTGACCAGATGTATGGCCCAGACCGCCCACAGCTGTACTCCTGAAGGCTGACTGGTTTGAAGCAGAGGACAAAATGGATGGAATGACCTATAATACAGAGTTCAAGAATTATTATATTAGTATTTCTTAAGATAGAAGTGATTTCCCCTCGGGTCTTGGTTATAGTACAGATAAAATATTACAACAGCATGTACAACAATAATAGGAAAAGTCTACTTTAATTAGTAAAATTATTCTGAAACTCATAAATGATGAAAGAATCTGACATACCAGTTATATTAAATAAATATACTGTTTGTTATTTATTTCACTCTGCGTAGTATATCCTAATACTAACAGTTGGAACTGAACTACTACAATAAATGTACTTTAGGGATATAGGGATTGTCATCTCACCTATATGAGACCATCTCTCGCTCCAGATGGCTCCATGTCATTATAGACGAATGCTGTACGAAACAAAGACAGTCTAAGCAAACTCAACTATCTGTAAAACGAGATACACTTCCAGGTTTTGAAAAGTCTTTACACGCACCAGCTGAGTCACTATAGTCGTCCGGAGATCCTCATCCAGTTTCCAGGCTCCGGGTCTGGAGGCAAGATGAGCCAGAATCCCACCCGCGAAGTATCGGACCCCCACCTCTAACTGAGCATCCTGCAGCAGACTTAGGATATGCTCAAGGAGGTCTTCATTCATCAGATCAGCCTGCAGCTCCTCCACCTCAGCTATGTTGTTCTGTAGAAGAAGAAACAGACAAGTAATGCAATGAATAATATAGAAAATATACAGCTCTCCCATCTCCACAAACTTTGAACTCACCAAAAGACCAAGAACTTTCTGCTGAATAGATGGTTCAGTGCAATAAGACTAAAACAGAATAGAATGTAAAACCAAACAAATAAAAAGAACACTTTAATTTGTTGAATTTGTTGTACCTCTAAAACCTCCTCATACAGCTCCAGACCCAGGCAGTCTATGAAGTTGCGGGCTGCTGAGGGCATCTCATCTGTTAGATTCCACAGAGCACTCAAGGCAAACTTCAAAGTGGAGTCTACCACTCCTACCATGGCTTTCTGCTGAACAATTGTGAGTAGCTGCTATAAAAATTAAAACAAGAAAAAAAATAAGTAAGTATAGTAATAGTAATATGATGTAATGTTTGATGCTTAAAAGGATAGCAATAATGATGGTATTTATTTATGCACACCAGTATTTTAGATTCTTGCAGAAAGATGTCTGTGCGTACTGTGTGCGTAAATATAATGTACCTTCATTATAAAGATGTCCTTGCTGAGCTGTGCAGTCTCTTCAGAGGACAGCTGTGGACATAACAAATATATTTATAACAACTTGTATAACGTTGGGTCAGACTAAACTAGGATACATTATGGGGACATATAGAGCCTATACATTACAATACAAACACAGAGCTTGCTATTGTCACATTGTAATAGCTTTGTCACAGACATGACAAAGACATCATGGAACTAATAAGGTGACATGAACAGGTGCCATACTATTTTACCACACAAGACTAAAGCACAGTAAGTAAGCAGTGTCTTGACCTTTGCTACCAGAATAGAGATGACGGCTACAGCCATTCTCTGGAGACTGGGATCCTCGTGGTTGCTCAACCAGTTAATGACCAGCGTGGAAGCTAAATACCTAAACCAAAGAATGTATGAGAAAAGCATATGTGTACATGTAAACAAGAATGTGTAAGGTTTTCAAAATTATGAAAAGGTTCTGTTGTTGAAACTAACTTGTCAAATGGTACATCCTGAAGGACATAGTCACTGCAGAGAGCCAGAAGACAGTTCTTTTGCACCTGGAAAGATACAATTTATAATTATACAACTGTGTGTAAAAACTGCAAACCGTGACATGTAAAATGCTAACTAATAAGTGAAACAGCTGCATGTAGGATCTGACTAGAAATGAGACAATATACAATAATATTGTTTATCACAATATAAATTAAATATACAATATATTTAATATAAATTAATTTATTGTGGCTATGTTTTATAATCATGATAATCGTTCATTGCAATAATAATTGTTTATTTGCACCTCAATGCCCTTTAGACTTAAATGTGAACAGAGCATTTTTTATATTCAGTATAGGTGCATGTGATGTTAGTTTCAGTCTACAATAAAATGCATTGTTGAACATATTGTTTTTTAGTTATCGTGATGTTGTGAAGTTATTGTCGATCGCAATTATTATGTCCAAGATAATCGTAACAAAAAAAAAATACATCGTCCCATGCCTACATCTGACATACATTACCAGCAAAATAAAAGAGTAGGCTTTATGCCTCACCTGTGGATGACTGGGGAAAGTCTTCATTGCCAAGAGCAGCTGAGTGACAGTGGAGGTGAGCAGTGTAACTGGCATGGCCTCTGCCAGGTCCTGAGTGGTCAGGTTAAACACACATGCTGTAGCCACCAGGTGAACATGAAGAGAAGTGGGGTGACTCTGCATCCCACTTAACACAAGCTACAATTTAAAAAAATCAATGTGGTCAGAAACTGAAACTACAGTACATTTTTCAAATTGTGAAATGTACTTAATAAATTAATTCTTGTTTTGCAGGACAGGTCACTGATGGCATAAAGCACACCCACTTACTTCTAACAATCACTTAGTCAAACAATGTAAAATTATGAAGCATCACTGAGGTTATATTGCTCTAGTTTAATGCCGAATCATTTTACTACAATGTTTTGCTTTCTTTAGTTTAGAAGGAACATTTGTTTTACCCTCAAACCATAGAGCTTTCCTCAGTAATTTCATGTAATTGTATGGAAAACGATAGGTACTGTGTTACCTTGAGTATATCAGGTCGTGGTTTGTCAATGTCGGTGGTAAGACTGTAAAGATGGATGAGGGCCTCTCGGATAAAACACTCCCTGTCTCTGTACCTTCTCAAGGCCTCACACACCTGGCTCTCATTAGCTTCTCCAGTTACCTAAACATATGCAGCATAACATTAATGTCAACCAGGGGAAATGCAAAGTGATTATGGAAATACACAAAAAGCCTCAAGTCAAACAAATGAGAAACGTTTGCACAAGTATGTCTCATCAGTGACACAGAAGGCTTGTTGTCTTGCAGCTCTGACCTTTAGGTTCTTGCATGACTCCAAGGCATCACAAGAGCCTACGCCGGTTGCTATCAGGCCCAAGAAAATCAGTCCCCTTCTGGTCTCCACAAATGCTCTCACCGCTGAGTCAGTTATTCTTTTTCGCCCTGACACATCTAGAGAAACCAGGGAGGGGAGAACCTGCGGACTCCCCTCAAGAAGCTGGCGCACTGTCTCGTCGCCATTGCTGCCATCAGTGTCCTCACTTAAGTGGTCATCTGAAAAGTCCAGATGCCTTACAGAGTGAAGCTGGGTAAGGACAAAAAGCAGTCTAGAAGGTGACATATCAAGATGCCTGAGCCTGTGAGCAATTAATGATTTTAGTGTGTTTTTGCACTCGAGCAGCGGAGTGAGAGTTGAGATGGCACAACAGGATACGTCTAGCATTTCCAGATGAGGTAGAGTGCATATATCCTCAAGGACCTCATCATTCAGGTCTGTGTTGGCAAGGTTGAGTGTTCTTAGACCCTGCAGGGAACTAAAGCCCACTCCTTTTTCTAGTGTGCTCCAGTCCAAAAGAAGTCCAGTCAGGGATAACCTCTGCAGGCTTGATCTACACTCAGGGTTAGAAGCCAGGCCTGAGATGATATCAGCCCCAGTGAGGCCTCCACTGACCCAGGACGCATCTAGTTCTTGGAGTCTGTGGCAGCAGAGAGCCAGGTGGAACGCTTCAGCCGACACTGAGCAGGAGCGGATGGAGGCGCGGCGCAGGCGAAACTCTTTACAGTCTCGGAAAATCCCAACTGTCGTGTCATTGAGTAAATCTGGTAAAAAGAAGCAAAATAAATGTGTGGAAAAATAGCATCACTTAAGCACACATTTCCAACTACTTCAGAAAACCATGTTAATTCACTTATGTAATGTGAATAGATTTGGTGAGACTTCAAACAAATTACTTTTACTTTTGCCAAAAGCGTTCACTAGTAAGAGATAAAAAACGGCTAACTCATTCATTTTTTATAGTACAGTGCAGTACCTTTATTACTCATCATATGCAGAAGGCGGTCGGCCATCTCTTGTGGGAAAACTGGGGCCATGCTGAGGCGCAGAGAGCCATCAGTTTGTCTGCTGCACAGAGCATCTAGACTCAGGCACACCTGAGTCAGACACAGCTCACACAGAGAATGGGGGACATCAGTCTCCTAAAAGACAGCATCGTCTTAATGTGCTGAGATGAATAGGCCTACCTACTATTACATACAATCTACAGTAAAGAGTTAATTGAGCTAATAGAATTATTACAAAAAATTAGCCTATAAATAATCTGTTCCATTTTTTTTATTAATGGAAAAAATTTAAAAAAGCAGGAAACCTTCAACAAACAAAATCAATTTAAGTTAAATTTATTTGTGTAAATATTTTCTTCAATATTTAACTAGAAAATAAAACATAGTGAGCTGACAGTTGTCACTGAGCCTCTGACACAGGATCCCTAATGCTAAGAGTCTAATTTTATCCACAACAGTTGAGCCACTGCACACGAATAAAGCTTGTTTAACCCCCATAATCCGACAGCTCGCGGCGGGGCAAAGTGGACAAAAGATACCTTCAGGTCTTCACTGTCAATGGGCCGTATAACGTTCCCACAGCTGGTCTGTTGTAGCAGCATTTGGCTAAGGGACAAGGGTGAAACCACACTCACCATGCTGGTAAATAAACAGTCCACACGAGACAGAAGAAAAGGTGTTGTGAAGCACCGATTAACTTCAAAAATAAAATATCAAAGAAGAGCTGCAGTTTACATCCATTGTTTCGTGTTATTAAAGTTAAAAACAAAGTGATGAAGGTTTGTTTAGTTTAAAGTTTTTGCTCTTGACAAAACTGGAGTCGGTCAACTGTACGTCAACCACCATGGCTCTGCTTGCTTCTGATTGGACAAGCCCGTCAAGACTCATTATGACGTTAGCATAATTATAAATAGAAAATAATACTTTGTCTAGATATTTCATAATATGCTGCTACCCTAGTGTTACCATTTATGAAATGTTCACTGTAATAATTTTATTTGCGTCATTCATGTAATTTATTGTGTTTAATGCGCAAAAATAAATGACAAAAGGATAACAAAGTTATGTTATGTTAGGCTATTATGTAGCCAGCCAGCCAGAATCACCCCTTTGTCACAGTGTAAATAAAATGAATAGCATAACTTACGTAAACAAGTGCAAGCTCAACTGTGGCAGTAATCTCCTTTTGCCACAAGGAGGGGCTCACAGAGAGAGTACAGGGTCGGCCTTCGGGCATGACAACTCTTCCTAAGTGCTCCAAGTGCAGTGCACTGCGAACATTGCAAAACACATAAATGTCAGATGAGAAAAACATCACACGGTAAGGACAACAAAAATTCTTATCGTCTATCGTAAAACATTTATTGTTAATTTAACCCAATTAAATGGGTTAATTAACTATTATTGTCTGCTGATTATGCGATCCATAGCTATCCTGTTACAGCAGTTTTTAATGTCACCTTATCTAAGAGGTAAGTATAGGCTACTTCTATATAAATGTATCCAAAATAATATAATATGTCTAATACAGGACTTATATAAATGAACAATGAAAATTCTCATAGGTCTAACTACAGTAGCCTAAAGTCAATGAAGACTTCATACCCTACATGATACTATGAGGCTAATATGATTTTCACTTAGGCTATAGGCTACAGGCCCCACCTCATTTTTCATTTCTGTTCCACATGGCCACATTAGGGTGTCCTGCCTTTGCTGGGCTGAACACAAGAAAACTCAATAGCCTACACTCACATGGTGCAGTATGTTCCCTCCTTGAGAATCCACAGGCATCAAAGCCTCCACTTCCGCTACAATCCAAAACACTTAGCTGAAGGGCAATCTTTTTTGTCTGCTAACCCCACTCCATATTGTCCTCATAACTACATAAACACAGCTGCTGGTGGCTCAAAGATTGCCAGAGTGCACTACACAGACACACATGCCTTTTCAAGAGCACATTTAATTGAACAATTTTCAGTTTTCCCATTCGATTTACATTTCTGTGGCTAATGTGCAAGAGCTTGTGAATTACACTTTTTAGACTGGTTGAGCACATAGACACCAGTTTTGTTTTTCATTTTTACTCATATATTTGATCTGTTTGATAAATGTGAAGAATGTGTTTTAAACGTTTGAATTTTATCTTACATTGTCGTTTTGTGTTTTTCAGAGGACTTGTTGTTTCCTTGCTAAACTTCAGATGACACCAGAGAAGGAGGGCAGTACCACTTCTCCCTCTCCTCAAATACACACAGAGTTGTACCACGAACCACCCTCCACTGTTCCCCCAGTGGACAGAATTTGCTGGGAGCACAACTGTATGCATTGCAGGGCCTTTTTTTCCAATGAGACCAGGAGCTGAGAGTCGAATGAGGAGAATGGAGTGCTTGAGCTTTCACAGAAGAGACCATTAAGTATCAAGCAGGGGCCCATCTGACTTTCAAAAAAATCAGGTAAGTTCCTATTTCCATTAGGAAAATATTAGGAAAAATGTAATTAAACTATGCATTTTTGTTTACTGCCATTAACATGAAGTCGTCATACATGCAGTTTAAAAAGCAACAGATTGTATAGGTGTTATTGTTAAACTACATTGCCCTCCTAACCAATGGACCTAATCTGTAGCAAAGAATAATTTATATGGGGCATCCATCAGTTTTTACACAATCATATTTATTATTTGCTATAGTCTTGATTAATCTATACTATAATCTATGGTATAGATTAATTGATATTTAAAAATGTAGTTTCTTACTGACTTTTACACATAGGTTTCGATAATAAAACTTAAGGTTGGTTGCATTTTGGCAAAGTTCTCATTCCTCCGGCAAACCAGTCACCGCAAAATGTGACCAGTCTTGTTGTAAAGACTGCATGAATACAGATGAAGTGGCCTGTTCCAGTCTGGCTCTGATTAAGGAGGGAACAAAATACCCCTTTAATAAGTCAACACAAAAAAATGGATGCTACAGTTAAAAGTTGATAAAAACCAGAGGCAGGGTGTGAATGACAGACAAAAACCTGGTGGTAATGACTGGGATAAATGGGATTCACAGGCTGGACGAGGATACACAGCCAGCCCCCGTGTAAACACTGTCAGAGCTTTGGGAGATTCATATTGTGGGTCTGGAGACATGCAGACGAGCCAGTTTCTCAGTCCAAACTATTAATGGGGGTTGACCTATGATTACCAAAAAGGGAGGGGAAAAATCATTTCTTTGTAATCATATCAGTGACAGTGCCAGGGTGTTTCTGACGCATGGCCCACTTTTCCTTAATGCATTTTTTCTTTCGCACTAAGACCAAACATAGCTCCAGCTTTAGTGTTCCCCAAAATGGTCTTCTTCGTTTTAAAGTATAGGCTTTATGGTTGTATTGGAATATTTTAGACCAAACATCTTGGTTAATAAAATTTATGTTGGCTTACAATGTGTTTCCTGTCAATAAGTTGTTAGACTTTAAGAGGACATACAAAATACATTATATATCCCTCGAGACAGGCCTGTTTTTTTTTCTTTAACAATGATAAAAGGGTCTTATTCTGCTACAGCAGCAGTTGGAGCTTAGGTAATGCTTTGGATCTGCAGATTTTACTGTGGTCAGGATTCTTGTGCAGCTAAACTTCAAGAAGAGACCACAGATATGATTGAAAAGCCCTGTTGTCTCTGTCTCTGGATCTATTTAATTCTCATTTTTTGGCATCTTTTAAACTCGATACTAAATTTATTTTGATGTGTAGTGATATAAAGTGGGTCTTATTGTGTGCCTGTCAGAAGTGCAAAGCTACTTAACATTTTGTCCGTATCCGCTCAACTGTCTTCATGCTTGGATTGGGCTTGACTGCCAAATTTATCCCACATTGGCTCACCAGAAACCCTGCTTTGAAAGCCGGGCTTAGCCATTCAATATGGAAGAAGGCGTCTTTTTGTTAATATGCATTTTTAACATTACCCAACCCAGCTCTAGCCTACTGTCAAAACCAATATCATCAAAACACATGTTTTCTTTCCAAAAATAGACTTTAGAAAGCATTACTCATAAATGGGGGATTCCTCCTTCCACCACTGATTTTTGAACATGTTATTTTCGTGTACTTGTTTTTCTGTTCCAATTGTTACCAGCCATCCAAACAACTAGGTGAGCTCCAATTATAATGGATTTACATCTACTCATTATGAAGCTGCTTTGTAAAATACAGTGTGAAATGTTCTGAACAAGAATACAAGCTGAAGTCGTACACAAACAGCTTCACAGAAAAAAAATGCAAACCAGATTCCAGCGCTTTAACACACCCAGACACCTGATACATAATGAAAGAGAAGGTATTTAAAAATATGAGTTACAATAACAGATCTACAGAGAGTGGGTGCCACTTTTCCATTCCATCACAAGCAAAGCCAAATGGCATCAGAGTCCTTGGCAAGTAAAAAACTGACAACACGCTTAATAATTTTCATAATTTAGCAGGATTTTGTCTTTGGTTTTCATGGAAACAATTGCTATATAGAAGTGGAATAAAACATGTGCTCTGTATTGTTTTTGTAATTGTCCCTGTCACTTCCATATAATGAAACACCAGTGTACCAGTGTAAGTGTAAAGGGCAGGGCAGTGCTAATAAAACTTGATTCTGTAAGACAAAAATGAAGAAAGATGCCGCTGAAAGAGGTTTTCTTGTTCCTAGATGATTTGTTTTTGTGACATTTTTATACCTTGTGGAGGAATTGTTGTTTGGACAGCTCATATGGTCTTTGTAAAATAGATATAATTGTTATTGTTATTCATGACATTTGTCTTTTTTCTAGGTAGTGTAGAACTAAAAGAGCTAAAAGAAGACATCATGGAAGCTGGACTGTGGAGTTTTTATATTTTATTTAGCTTATCTTTTTCAGTCAGCACAGAAGCTCTGACAAAGCACCCCATACTGACCAGAATACGAAGGGCTCCAGAGGCCAGCAGTGAACCTAAGAAGTGTTCCTACACATTTCTTGTTCCTGAACAGAAAATCACTGGCCCGATTTGTGCGGCTCGCGGCTACTCAACAGACAAAGACCGTGTGACAAGACTTGATGTGGCAGCACTTCGTGATCTTCTGTCCAAGCAGCGCCGGGAGATGGACACTTTAAAATTGGTGGTAGACGTGGACGGTAACCTGGTGAATGAGATGAAACTTCTGAGGAAAGAGAGTAGGAATATGAACTCAAGAGTGACCCAGCTCTATATGCAACTACTGCACGAAATCATCCGCAAAAGGGACAACTCCTTAGAGCTGGCACAGTTGGAGACACGCATCCTCAATGCCACCACTGAATCTCTGCGTCTGTCTTCAAGATACAGAGAACTGGAGGCAAAATATGCAGCTTTGTCTTCAATAGTCAACAACCAGTCAGTAATCATTGGAGCATTAGAAGAACGCTGTATGCAAGTGTACAGTCGCAAACAGGAACCACCTCTCATGGGACCCCCAATGGTGCAAGTGGTGCCTGAAAATATCCCTGTAAATGTCCCAAGATTTACCAATGAAATCCAAAGGGACAATACAAGAGGATTTGCACGAGAAAGAGGCTCTCGGTCTGGGCCTTCTCCGACCAGCGGGACCCTGGAAGTAAAAGAGCCTCCGCACAGAAACTTCAGCTCTGAAGGTGAGCCTCTGGAGAGAGTGACTTTTTTCGTCTATCAGTCTATTCATTAATCCAATTTCATTCATCCTTTCACGAAAGCCACAAAAATGTAGCACAGTCATGACATTACTGGCCAAAGAAAACAAAAACTTAAAGTCCGATGTAAAATGCAGCTGCAGGTGGGTGAATGGCCTTGTCTCCAAAGGTTAAAAATTGCCAGATTCAATTGAAAACTCTGCTTCCCATTCAACAGAAACACAAACCAGAATGGAAATAAAAATGTTGTAATGTCTCATTTGAAGCATGAGACTTATAGCAGCGCTACTAAAGACCTTACCAATGCAATTTCACTCATCAACTCAAATTCCTGACACATTTAGATCGCTAGTGCCCAAAAATAATAAAGTGTGCGGGATTTGAGTGCAGCTGTGTATAAGAATTATCCTGACCAAACTGTTCCATTGCATGTGAGACACAGACAAAACCCAGGCAAACCTTTGGCTCAGCATATACATGAATGTACTATAGCTTTGGATATTGCATTATTAGCCAGGTTACACCCAGTAAAAACAACATACTGTCTATGTACTTGTAATTAAATCTCACGTAATGTGGATTAACTTGACAAAGCACAGACATTAGCCACTTTGTTGTGTTAATAAAACATCTATTTTGGTTTGTTGGCATCAAGTGAAACTTCTTAATTAGCCCCATTCACTACTTCTGGTGGAAGGCTAAGGACCTACATCTTAGAAAATATGTTTTCTATTACCATGTCTGCCTCCTCGTTTACTGTTTTGTCTTTGGCTTTACTGTCTCCCTTTTAACAGTACTGTCTCTACAGCCAAAGCAGTAACATTTGATGGCTGGTGATAGTTTTATCCCATGAAACTGTTTGTCCTCGTCTAGTATTTTTCACTAGCCAGTCTTAAATATTCCTCCTAACAAATGTTTTCTCATTCAGGTCCATTCAGAGACTGCCTTCAGGCTCAGGAAGCTGGCCACAGTACCAGTGGCATGTATGTGATCAAACCAGATGAGGCTGAGAGGCCGATGCAGGTCTGGTGTGAACAGAATATAGACAACGGAGGCTGGACTGTTATCCAAAGCAGGCGAGATGGGTCAGTCAACTTTTTCAGGAACTGGGATAACTATAAGGTGATGACAGATTACAGGACACTCCCACTGGACTCTCTCTCTCTCTCTTGTTTGTCTTTCTTGTCTCACACTCTATCGACTATTTTATATTTATTTACATTTCGGGGGAACCATCTGGGGTCTTCAGGACAATTTCCTCAACTTGAATCCTTGTGTTTTTACTTTGTGTTAAATAAAATGCTCTGTCAGCAGCACTGTTCGTCCGGGGTTCTTTGGCTTTAGATTCTCATTATGAAACTTTAGACGGACCGGTAGGAAAGAATGTTCCACAGCTCAATCTGCGGGGGTTTCTTTCCAAAACCACTACTACTATGCAGCTATCCTAGACGGGATACTGGGATGGCTTAGTGCTTATGGGCCTCATATAGCCTTCTCAACAGAGCTCACAATGATTGACTCTATCAATGTTGATAGCTTTAAAATTTGATAAACTTGTAAATATGTAACTGGAAGCTAAATTGCTTGCTTCAATGTTGATTTGCTTGTCTTAATACCCACAAAGTCATCACATGCGCACACAGACACATACCACTGAAAAGCCCAAAATCATTCATTATTTTCAGGCTCAAATTGTTAATCCACAATCGGAAACCTCAGCAGTCTCTTTCATGCAAAGTGTTGTTAAGGCACATGGCCAAACATACTGTAGATTGCTCAGTGCTTTTTAACCCTTTTGTTAAATCTAATAGCTCTTGGGGCTTTATATGCATCAAAATTATGAAGTTATTTTCCAACTTAAAGACTACAGTATGTTTTTGTGGATTTCAAAGACTGGCTGCTATCCCTTTTTAGATACTTTGATCTTTGTTATGTGTCTAAACTACAGATTCATGGATAAACTTAATCAAAAACAACCTTTTAGTTGTCCTGTTATTTCCCACACTCTTTTCCATATTATACCAAACACATCTCTTGTTTCTAAACTCCTACAGAAACCACACAACAAACATCTTGCACTGTTTGACTCTACCTTTTAATTTGTGTGAGCTTTAGAGTGGCTTTGGTAACATAGATGGGGAATACTGGCTCGGTCTGGAGGGCATCTACAGCCTGGGCAAGCAAGAGAACTACAAGCTGCTGGTGGAGCTGGAGGACTGGATAGGGAAGAAGGTGTATGCCCAGTACAACAGCTTCCACCTGGAGCCAGAGAACGAAGGCTACCGGCTGCGTCTGGGCACTTACCAGGGCAACGCTGGGGACTCTCTCACCAGCCACAATGGCAAACAGTTTACCACTCTAGACCGCGACAAGGACACATTTTCAGGTAAATAGATAAAAGATATACAGGTAAAATGAACTTTTTCAGTAAGATTTATATAGCAGCTTATATAAAGTGTAACAAATACAGGTAATATTAATTAGGAATTTGATTTATACTGTGCTTTTCTCATAACTCAGTGCAGTATACAATTGCTTCCATTATTCATTCACTAAACACTCACACAAATGTATATTGTGCTTAATTATTGGCCAGTGGCTAATTATACTAATGTTTTCTCATCTAACCACATTTTCTCTGTCTTAAAAAGGTAATTGTGCTCACTTCCACAAAGGAGGCTGGTGGTACAATGCGTGTGGACAAACCAATCTGAACGGTGTTTGGTACAGCGGAGGAGTTTATCGCAGCAAATTCCAGGATGGTATCTTCTGGGCTGACTATGGTGGAGGCTTCTACTCTATGAAAACTGTCCGCATGATGATTAGGCCCATAGACTGAGCAAAAGTCCATTTTCAAATAGACACTATGGAAATGTAGGAAGCTGCCTTGACGAGGAGTACCTTTTATAGACACAGACTAGCCATGTCTTCTTCTTACAACATTTGCAGTAAATCAGTGTTATGCTGTTCTTCTGGTTAGAACAGCAGTGTTTTCCTCATTACAAAGTCACCCTACTGAGAGAAAGACCTTCATTGATTACCTTCTTAAACTACAACAACATGGAATCTAATCCAGGGCTTCCTGCCACTGCCCAGGAAAACACACATATGGTATTTTGTACATGTGCGAAAGTACTCAAGAGCTGGAGAAGACATTGAGCTGTTACTTATTCTTTTTTTAAACATAAGAATCACTTTAATCTTGGCAAAATAACTTACTATTTATATTCATTCCCACCCAACACTTAAAATGACCTCTGCTTTACTCTCTTTTCCATGTTCAGATGACATGAAACTATAATATATATGTGCAATTAACTTATCATAACATGAAAAGGGCCTGGTGTCCTGAAGGAGTTGTAAATTATCCAACTACGAACACTAAGTCATTTCCTTTACTGTATATATGACAATCATTTTTCAAGTGTGCAAGTAAAAACTAATGGAAAGTGCTGTGATATGCTTTTCTCATTTGGATGTTGACTAAAATTCAGCATGGAGAGGTTAAAAGAAGATGATTTTTTTTTTTTTTTGTGGTTTTGAGCACAGAAGAAAATATGCTAACCGAACATGTGAGGTGAGATGGACAACGAAAAACTCATTTAAAAACAAAGCAAAAAAAGCAGCAAGTGAACTGAAATGTAATTGGTTCAAGTTTCCAGGTTACTCCCTCCCACTGTTTTCCTAATAAGCAGAGTTACATTTACTTTCTTTCCATGCAAAAAGGCTTTAAATAAATGTTCTTTTCTCTAAAATTTCTAGCATCGACTGCTTTCTAAAATTACAGCCAGGCGTAGAAGAGATCTGTAACCATCCTATAGGCCACTGGCTCGAGTATGATGCTTTGAACAACATTGCACACATAAAAGACAGAGTTTTGGTGTCTGCTGAAAATAGTACAATTTCCCCACAATGTCCATCACACCCAGCTATTAAACTATGTTTTACAAAGATGAAAAAACACAACGGTATGAAAACATTTTATTGACAAAGGCAATAAAAGGTCAGACTAATAAATGCTGAAAAGCACATGAGTCACAGTACTGGTACTTTGTGAAGCAATAAATTGGAACAGTTGAGGTCACTACAGGTACGTGTTCATCGCTGTCATGTTTTGTGTAACTAATGGTTTTATTAAAATTGTGTATAAATTGTAAGTATTTATTTTCAGGTTAGAGTTATAGAAGTGTCCACTTATACACACTTCCTTCTAATCAGAATTAATTGTCATGAGAGAGCTTTTTAATTTTCTGTTGTGGTACTTTATGAAGTATAGGCTGTGACTTTTTTCTACATTCTGAATTAACCCTTAGAGAAAATAAAAATGTTTGTAGTTCATGTGCTGTGAGATTTTTAATACTGTGCTAGAAACTGTATGCGCACGGTTGCAATGATACAGCACCAGCCTCTGAAGTTTTTATAAGTCAAGTATAACTTACATTTAGGCAGCTCCAGGGCCATGTAAATAAATGGGCATGTATATACACTTCTGTCCTGTACTTGCACAAGTTTATCTTGAGATGGTGACATCCTTGGCTCTAGGGGACCACACTCAGTCCTACCACACTGGGTACCTGGCTATCATCGACTGGTGAAAGAGAGCTTTCACCTTCTGTCTCTACACTGACCATGAGGTTCACCACCAAAATGGCACTAGGTTTGGAAGATTCTTGGACAAATCAGGCCATACAGTTTAACTGTGTTTACTAAAAGAAGTCAGTGTTAGTGGAAATGTTCGTGTGGACAACTTGGTTATTCACAAAAGCTTGGTTAGTGTTGGGCGACTAATCAACGAACAGGAAGTGGAGTTGTTTTCATTGCAAATTACCACCTGATTTCTACCTTGAATGAGACAGTTGAATTCCTCATGTCTGATTAAGACATTAACAGACATTTGTTGAAAATGTGTAGAAGTAAGAGAAGTAGTAAAGAGGTCTAGAGAGTCTCAGAGGAGAGTTTCCATTCCCTTATTAGCCTACATCATGAGAAGGTTTATGCTTGGGTTAATGGGGCCTTTTGCAAGTGCTTCAAAGACGTAAAGACACAACATAAAGAAGATTAACATTAGCATTTCCTAATAATAAAAACTAGGGTAGAAATCATAGTGATATCTAAACTCTTGCTGTTTCTGGTTGGCATAAAATGTGTTTGTTCTAAACTTAGACATAAAAAGTGGATTCCTTCTTAGAAAACAGTGACCTCAGAACAGTGGAGTCAGCATTACTCAATGAATTGGTTTATTTGAGTGTTAACTGTGTGTGTGACGTGTGCTCTGCTTAAACAGTCCTGCTTATTGTGATTGAGAGTCGAGGACGTCTGTTTTAAGGCTTCACAACCACCTAGGGAGAAAAAGTCAGGGGAATCATTTGACTGACTGACTTCTCCACTGTTTTTACACTGCAGTTAAAACAGTAAAACGAAGAGGGCCCCAAAGTACAAACCTGCTCAAGAAGAAGCAAGAGCCACAAAACCACAAGGGGTGGAACAGAGGCATACAGAAATATTACTTTAGCAGCAGCAAAAATAAATTCACAGTTAAGCAAGTGGAAAAGCTAGTAAATCACTTTATTGATTTGCTTAGATTGGTATTTTTAAAAGGAAAGGTCGAGTAATTTTCAAAATGTACCTCTGTGTTTAGGTGAACACTGAAGAAGTGAACAATTAGATATGAATGAAATACATCAAACGATTGCATCTTACAGCTTCTTGTCTTGTTTGCACATTTCTCGATATTAGCAAAAAAAAAAACACTTCCTATAAAATATCAATAAATAAAAAATTTTATATACCAAGTTAGTCATGGTATAATGGTTAAACCATGGATGTATTAATAAAAGCTAAAATAAAAGTTTTTATAATAGATCCATGGGTTAGACGCAGGCTCTATTGCCATCTAGTGGATCAATGTTATTACTCCATTCACGCTAGCCCAAACCAGAGCTGTAGATAGAGAGAGTTGTGACAACTAAGGGCCAGATATTTGAATGATGCATGTTCCACCTCAGCACAATTCTCATGTATCTGAATGGCAATTAGTTCCAGGAAGTAGCTACCAGAGTTGTTGATATCTATCAACAGCTCTGATAGCTACATGAAGCTTCATGTGGCTA
>JAVQKG010199549.1:0-15808 GCA_036025885.1 Hypseleotris bucephala
ACTGTTCAGAGTTTGGCCAACATCAAGGCTTTTTAAATTTGTTATCATAGTCATATTTCAAATTCAGAAATGGGATTTAAGTGACTTTGAACTTTACATTTCTGTGTGTTTTTTTTTCATAATTTAATGATCTGCGCAGACATTTACATACAACCATGCGTACAACATGTGTTACTACAAAACTCATACACAGAAGAATAATTTAAAAACACACACCATTTATCGTCATGCCATCTTCATTTGCAATAACTCTGATTGTCAAGCCGCGTAGCTCAAACAAATTATGCAGGGAATTACAGCTATGCTAACAAGGGGGTATCTTGGCACTGGGTGAAAACCTCTCAACATGTCTAAAGAGAATTCCCCCTTCATTCTAGTCTCCCCTGTTCATTCCTCCGCTGTCAATTTTTCTTTTTCAGGTCAGTGCTTCTGGGAGAGGTGAGAGAGGGAGGGAGGGCGATCGAGAGTTAAAGCAAATTGAGATGGCTGCTGCAGTTGCTCATTCCCTGAACCTGGACGGGTGTCAGCTCCAGAGCAGCCCGTAAACAACCTCTTTTATTAGAAGCGTAATGATCCCCGATGAATATTGACAGGCGGACTATGATGACTTTGTAGCCGAATATCTGTAATTAAGTTTCCAGAGAGCGGCGGCCGTTGGAGGGATAAGGTCATATTGATCTCCCCCGAGCGTAACATGCCAAAGAACAGGACATCAATGGACGAGTGCAAGATGTGAATATACCGCCTGCACACTTATGGAGTCCTTGTGGCATGCAAAGACCGCCCCACCATAACTTTTTATTTACTATGTCACATATTTAGCCACTGGCCTTTTTATTAGGTAGACCTATTTACTTGCACTTATAGCAAACCACTCTCTTACATCCGCATAGCATCAAAATGAAGAAGAAAGGTAAATCAAGGGACTTTGAAAGTTTTGGTTGTTGCTTATGTTAGGAATATTCAGAAATTAATGATCAACTGGGACTTTCATGTACAACAAAGGCTAGAGTTTATAGAGAATTGTTTGATTAGATGCAATATCCAGTGAGCGGCACCACTGTGGGTGAAAATGCCTTGTTGATGAATTCAGATGAGACTAGTTTGAAATAACAGAAAGGCAACATAAGTCCAGGTAACCACTTAATACACTAAGGTCTGCAAATTAAGCGCACAAGACAAAACATGAAGCAGGGGGTCCACTTTATTAGGTACAAGGTCTATCTAAGTAAGTGTATGCAATCTCTTTTATGTAGACGTGTGTGAGTGACTTCCATTTCAGAATTCAAGATCTCTCTCAAGATTTTGCACAACTATGGCAAAAAGTACCCTAAAAAGTATCATGGTCGATTTTAGAAAACACTCCGTTTGCATGGGAGCACTAGAGGAGTTGGAAAAAGTCTTTGGTGGCTGGCTGGCTGGTGTAGATGAATAATTTAGGAAACACAAAGAAATCAATGTGGCATCTTTAGTTAATTTGATTTGCCGCATTAGAGAACAACTGGCTGCCTTATCTAATTACACACACATATGCTTGGGTAATTGTTGCAAAGTCAATAGTAAACAGGGCCTGCATATCTTTGAACCATTTCGACTACTACCACTGCCGAACTTTTGGGCTAAAGCTTTGAAGTCCTTCTCCCTTAAGCTTTCCAGTGGGAGTTTGTGATCTTAGCTACATGTCTCCTACTCGCTGTGTCCGGGCTAATAGGTTATAGTGTATTTGTATTTGCCATGTATCTCGAGGTGTGATGATGCAACCAGTCAGATCCACCATGGAGACCGATTTCAATGTATTTTCAGACCCAATACAGCAAGGTGCACAGAGCTGAGTGAGTTCAAAAAGAAAATTCTGGGTCGTCTGCCAAAAAACACCTACATGTGCTCGATATTCTAAGACAATTCACGGATAAAGGAAGTCTTAGGAAGTGTGAGTTTTTTTAATATTTTGTATAGAGAAGAGTGGTAAAAAATCGAATTATTTCACAGTATGGGTGATAATTAAGTTTGGAAGTTTGGATCAAGTCAAGTTAAGACAATTAGCCACTTCTTACATGTAAAAAAAACTCATAAAAAATGTAATTGATTTTTTTTACTTCATATTCTTTATATATATATATAATGCTATGGCATTAATCAAATTATACATAACAGATCATCTCCCATCTCTATCACATGCAACAACTACATGCATATTTTAGTATTCGTTATTCACAGCCAGGGCTTGATATTAGCACCAGCCAACTAGTAGATTTTAATTGTGGCTAGTAACACATTCAGTATCTTTGAGCAGTTAAATTATACTATACTGTACATTTTAACAGGTTTAGTGTTGACTTTATCTAGTTATGCTTTAAAATGTCTAACAAATTTAGAATCTACCTCTCACTTATAAAACACACGGACATCCAAATATCGGCAACTATAAAACCTAGAGTCTTCAGTGGCTAGTATCTTTTAAAGAATATAGCCGTGAGCTGAAAAGTCAAATCCCATTCACAGCTCTTCTTGCAGCATTTTACATAGTATTTAAGTTTTTTGATGTTAGGAGATTACAAAGCAGCAGCAGTGGCAGTGAAGCATGTTACAAGCAGATTAATCTAGGAGGAGGTGTGCACCAAATGCTTTTAATTGCACAGCACAGCAGCCTTTTTTAAAGTGCAATTATAACTGAACACATCTTCTGTTTGTCTTCATCGTAATAGGCCTGTGACACTCAGAGCATTGTTACTTCAAGGTTTTTTGTGTCGTGCTTCTCAGACTCAGTGATGCAGCTACACTAGTGCACCTATGTGACAAGAAAACTGTTTGCCATTGTCTTTTTAAAAGAAAAGTACAAACTCTAAAGAAAAACTATAAGTATTATTATTAGCACCAAGAGGTTATCTTTTTTTGCTGATTTTCATGAAACTGTTATTGATTTGGATCCTAATCAATGTCTTTGTCTTACACGATTCATTATCATTTCAAGATAGGGCAAACTCTGGCCCAGAAAAGAAGAGAAAATACTATCTAATATAATAAAACTAGTGAGAGGAAGTACTGTGAGCAAAACTGTCTTAAGGTCATGTTTGACAACTCTAACCTAGATAACCACTTACTAGGCATGGCTATTCCACTTCAGCAGTCATTATTACTGTTTTATTTCTATTAAAACGACTTAGGTACATCTCACATGTCAAATGAACTAGTCACACAGATTTGCTTTTCCCCCTTTATATCTAACATAATTTCAACACAGTTACACTAAAAGCTTCCATAAGTGCAAAACCACAAATGCAAAAACTCCTATGTATCAAGCTTCATTTTGGCATTCACAGTAGCCTGTATCTATAGAAATACACCCAGCTTTTACCTCTGGAATGAGTAAACATTTGAAGCTTATTTCTAACACCACAAGTTCATTACAAAGCTGCCATGTGCAAAATTGCATCTGCAAAAAAATCTGATCAAGTAGCCTATCAAGCCTCATTTGGGCAAATAACATTCAAAAGAGAGATTCGGTATTATTTTTTAAAATTTGCAGTGGGCCAGATACAATTTCTGTCAAAAATTTGCTTAGAGGTCTGAAAAAATCCACATAGTAAAACAAGCACACTATCACAGTGGGTCTGCTTCATTAGATACAAGGGCTTAATGTACTTTATACAAATACTTAGCCTTAACATTTCTTCATCTAGGTCTAGCCCTGACCAAAACGCCATCTTGTTATTTTTTAAAATCCAAATAGTTATACAATGCATGTTTATGAGTGCAGAGCCATTTAGTTCTCGCTCTGTGCTCTTTAGTAGTCATTGAAACAAAGTAATGACCATGAAGCCAGCCGTGAGACTGGTCACACTTGAATGGGCTGAGATAGTGAGAGAACAAAATAGAATTAAATAGTCTGGAAAGAGAAACTCGGTGATAAGATATCAACGGGCGCCCGATCTTGATGGGCTGAGGACTTTGAGATGTGACAACGCAACAAAGGAATATTCATTAGGGGCGAAATAAATGAAAACATATTGAAAATGAAACAAGCACCAAAGACGAAGACCAAGCTCATACGTTTAAAAAGAATTGAAAGAATAAATACTTATGAAGATGTTCACAGATAAATGAAATGTGGTTAAATTTTACTTTCACAAACGTGTACAATGACTGCTCAGTCGTTTTGCTTTCCAGATTCACTTTCCTTTGCGCCTTATTAGCAGCAGAACCATCTCACTCTCCTCAGCCTCATCTCCAACAGCCTCATCAACCCAACAGCAGAACCTGACCCTATCAAATCCTCAACAGTACAATCATCACTCACTGTTTTGCCCTATCACTTTCTCAGCATCAGCACAATCTAACTCTCCTCATAAACACATTCTCAAAACTAAAACATTCTCCTCAGCTCCATCACCACCCCAACAGCACCTACCTCACCTATCCTCATTTGAGCAATAGAACCATCTCTCTCTCACCAACTCACAAACAGAACCCACTCAATCGATCCTATCAAATCCTCAGCAGTAAAACCATCAATTACTCTGAATCAGAAGAATCATCTCAATCTCTCAAAACAACAATATTCTCCTTGGCCCTATCACCTCCACAGCCACAGAACCATCTCACTCTCCTACATCAAATCCTCAGCCACAAAACCATCTTCCTTTGCACTACCCCATCACTGCCTCAGCAACAAAACCACAAGATCTTTCCACTCTGCATTACAAAACATCTCAATAATGTTTTGCCTGAATTGTATGGTGTTTTTTTTTCTTGGTTGAATTGTTATTGGTGCACATTCACATATTCGAATGGTCTCGCATTTGAAGGTGAATGTGATTTATTCAGCCCATATTTCACACTGACTTGTATGAACATAATGTGATGTTTGTTGCTTCCTGCATTAGCTGATAGCCCCACTCCTGTCATGCCTCCCACTTAATCCGAGCGGTCACTGGAGCCATGGCTGGACTCCCAGGCAGAGGAGAGGGATTATTACACCCATAAAAGCGGGCGTTTTAATGGCCCTTCAGATTTCCGGTGATGTGTTCATATGGCCGTGCACTGCCATAAAGCATTGCCTACAGCTGTGCGCCCACATCTCCGCCCGTCGTAATGACCTCCTGGCCTCTGCTGACCTTGGACTGCTGGACGTGTTTAAGTGCTCCCCGTGAGTTCGTACACGTGTGATTGACCGGATATGTGTGGGACTAATCTCGGATCTGTCAGCGTGAGAAGAGAAGAGGCAGTGGATTGGTGTGGCAACCTAGTCTTTTTATCAAGGCGTAATAGATGTTTGGTTAATCGTCTTTCACTCAAACTGAGATCTGGTATGACATTTTAAAGCATCACATATGGAAAAAATATAATATCATGATTTTATTAAGCCAAGATTCCAATGTCGATTTGATCCCAATTTCAGTTGACTTTGAATTTTCTGCCTTACACAGAAGACTGCAGCTACAGAAAACCATTGTACTGTAATCTAATGATCATCATAATACTTAATAGAATTGATTTTCCTTTTTTTGTTAATTTGAACACTGGCATTGTTACAGTAAAAATAACGGTGAAGAACACAGCATAAATGAATACATCATGATTCCATGATCTTGCCAGATTACCCCGATCTTCATAAATTCATATCACCATTCAGTTTTTACCGCTATATCGACCACTCCTCCTGTGATATTGAAGCTTAAAACAATCTTTGAAAATGTGTTGCTCTAATGATAGTTTACCCTTAATGGAAGTCAGACAGGAAATTAGCTAAAACAATAAATAAAACAACTCTTAAAATGTCTAACCTTTACATTATTTGCAAACAATGTTCAATAGCATATACAAACAAAAAATGAACAAAATGCTAATTAGATCATTGTCATTACTAATAACTAACATTAAGTACTGCAACTTTTTTGTTGATATTGTTCTTGTCAGTCAGAGAAGGAGCTGCTTTAAAATGTCTTCTATAGCTAGTTTTATGCAGAGCAACACCAAATTATAGTTAGAAAAACAAACTAGGCCATTGTGTGCAGACATAACAGCGCATTCCAACGATGACTAAACATCTGGATATTGCAGCTTGAAATTGCCTTGTTTTGAGTTAGACTTCATAATGCTTTCTGTAATGTGTTGTGCCACCTGATTTTGTTCCATCTCTATATGTAGGATAAGGGGGGTCTATGTGCTCATTAGCCATTCTGAGCCCTGTCTGCGAGCGCTGATGTAAAAGGTAGATAAAGGCAAAGAATGAATATCATTTTCTTTCTTTTCCATTTCCCCGTGTCCTCTTTCCCCTTTTCATCCTGATGTAATTTGAAGTGCTTGAGTGATCATAGACCTAGCCATCACCGAATCTAAGAAGACACGTTTAGGTGCCCTTAGGCGGGAGACAAGAATCTATTTTCACTACACTCAAGGTTCCACCGATCCTCTGCAACAGCATCTCACTCTCTCAAACAAGGAACATGCATTAAGTCAGTGGCGCTGATGCTCATCCGCTGCTAAAATATGCAGAGTCGAGAGCCTGTTTTACTTTTATTTATTTTTATTGTTTGCCTTGTGTAACAAATTCAGGCCCTGCAGTTGTTTAAATACTTACCTGATAAAGGAAAGCATTTGTTATTCTTATTCAAACACAGCACTTTTCCACACATTTTTAGAGCAAGGCACGGAAGGGGGAAAAAAATACAATTTTTTCAAGCAGAAGTAAATTTTTAGATTTTGGCTCAGTTTGAACACTGAACATGTAAACCTTCACACTAAAATAAATTAAAGTTTCACCAGAAATCAGTTTCATCATGATTTTTTTCTCACTCTTTTGCGCTAGATATTTCTTCTCCAATAACACCAAGAAGCACCAAATTGTCAAGGCTTTCACAGAGTTGGATCTGTTGACTTACAATTTCTAGCCTAATTTATTGGTTATTTTAATCTTTATATCAAAATGTTTTAATACTTACTGGCATAATTATTAATTGGTTAAAACACAAAATAATTAGAAAGACTATTCTAGATATTCACTTTTCTGTAGTGAAGAAATTCCACAGTGCCATCTGTTTATATTCACTTATGTATCTGAAAATTCAAAAGAAATCCTGCTTAATCCTGTTTGTAAACTCGGAGGTTTGTAAGTCGGAGAGGCGAGAGACTGGGGGGTACGCCGGGGGGCACGACGAGCGGTGAGCAGGCGAATTATGAGGTGCTGCTCTTTTACCCTTCATGTGGTTTCCTGCTGAGATAGAGGGCTGGCTGATGTGAGCTGCAGAGTTAATGGCATCTTTTGGTTCAGCACAGGCTAAATGGATGCTGGACACGATGCTGTGTGTGTTTGCGGTTGTACAACACGGCTCTTGATTAACAATGATTGATTCGTTTGATTAGATGATTGGCATCCAGCTAAATGTCTCCTTGGGAATCATGCTTGTTTATAGACTGCTTTATTACCGACGCCAGGAGGTAATGTGATCGGGTCCGCTGCCATGTGTTCTCGCAAAAACTACTGCACGGATTTGGGTGAAACTTTCAGGGAAGGTCAGGGGTGACACAAGGAAGAAGTGAACAGATGCTGGGAGTGATTGGGACTACGGTTTGGATGTAGGAAGTTTTTAAAGAATATCACTAGTTTCATATTTGTTGGAGGTGTAAGAAGTACTCAAAATATATTTGATTTTTCTTTACCATGTGTTAACAGTGCACAATATTGCTACTTAAAACAAAAACTGGTGATCAATTACAATGTGCAATACTTAAGTCCAAGCAAAAAAGGTTCTGGGAAAACTACCATTATACCACTACTGCTATTACTTCTTAGACCCATTTTGCTGCAGTAGTAACTTACACAAATCCCAATAAGGATTCAAAGTGATAAACTATACAATCTAATGATATTCTTTATGCTGTTTTTAGTTTACAGAAAAAAGTTAAGGATATTAATAGCTTTAACTGTAATCCAGAAAAAAACACCATGGCCCACCGCTGTGTTTTTTATTTTTATCCCGAACTTCTGAATTATGTAGACATGCAAATCCACTTCCTCTTTCCCTACACCCATTGCTTTTTATCTCATTACATTCTGCGCACAGCATGGACACCGATCAATGGCATCTAGGCCCCCTTAACAAGCCACACCACTTCCTTACCTTCTCTAATGCAAATCAGGATATTGGCTACAAATCTCCTATCAAGTAAGTGCCCATTTAATGGAGTAGCAAGGTGGCTATGCTTTCATACAATGGCGACTATTCACAGGGCTACTGATACAGGTTTTGTCTAGGTGTAATGAAAAGAATGGGGGATCAACTGATAGGAGGAAATGGAGGGCTTGAGGGTGGAAGCGCTTTAAAGGGACCCTATTATGCTAACCATATCGCGTTATAAAGCAGTTTCCTTGTCAAAAACATGCCCAGAGATTACTTTTGGTACATTTTGTTTGAGTAATCGTATATGCTGCAGCACTGATCTACTCAGAAGCTGAAAATGTTTAATTTCCCATTTAAACTGAAGGATTATCCCCATCTCGCTGTTATGTGTAGCCACTCAGTTTCTATTAGCTTTAGCAATAAATAAGGGATGCACTGATCAGTATTGGGCAAAATTTGATATATTGGCTGGTATCGGTCTATTTAGATGTTTGATGTTAACCTGTTGTTCTAAAAGGATCATTTCTAATAATTAGGTTTAGAAACAGCCAGAGAATGAAAAGCCAATTGAAATGGTCTAAATTCAGAGCAACAAAATATAGTAAAAACAATATTCATTGAATATTTAATACATTTAATGCAATTCTTCTTAACAAAGTTTGCAGACATACTGAAACATGTTCACACAATGTTGGTTTTGGAATCGGCATTGGCCAAGAAATGCCATATTGGTGCATCCCTGAAAAGTAAAATAAAAGTGGAAGTGACCCTTAGGGGAAAAGAGGGTCTTAAGGAGAATACATCTATGCTTTTTGAGTGGAGAGAAAGTGAGAGCTCGTGTTACATTATAGTAAAAAAAAACATGCTAAACACTAAACTGGAAGTAAACAAAATTATTTTTAGAAACACTTTAAAAAGTCATAGTATGGCCCCTTTGAGAAGCAATGATGTAACTTCTAGACAGCGGGGCTAAAAATGAGTGGGCCTGTTAGTAAATGAGGTCAGACAGGAGTAAGTATAGATGTATACATGTCGTTAACCCTTGCAGAGGAGGGCCCTTCGATTGACAAGTGGGAGGAAAAGAGAAAAAAAAATCAACTAGCAAGGATATAAATCAAAGCCTCGGACTGCTAAAGAGGGCTACAGACACGTACTGTAGTTACTCCTATCTACATTTGTTTAAGTCAGGCAGGCGTTGTCACGAGAAGGAAAACCAATCAATACTGCATATTTTAGCGTGCATGTGTGAATGTGTTACACCGCAAGCTGACTTTCTTCGGCTTCTTTGTATGGCGTAATGAGGAGGATGGGTGGGGTGAAGAGGGGGGAGGGGAGCTGGTGGTGGTGGTTGAAGCAGTGAAAAAGGGAACGAAGTAAACACATGACAAGTCTAGCTTTCTTTATCTACCTTGCAAAGCCCTTTCACAGCATGTGGTTCCGGCTCGCTACCACAACTAAGAAAAGGCAAGGAAAATGAAGCTGGAGTTAGCAGGGGGAAAAAAATGTAGAAAATGGACCGATGTGTATGATATATACTGATTGATCTTCGTTTTGACTTCTTCATCATTCGGTCTGTTTCTGAAGTCTGTAAATAATCATGTTTTTCTGCTGCTAAAAAATGTTGGATTTGTTGAAAAGAGTGAGATAGTGAAAACCAATTTTTGCCTGTCAATAGTAAAACAAATGTTGCAGCCAGAAAATAACTTCAATCCCCAGCTCTTTGCAACATCCCTAACTCTCGGCCTTATAGAGTAAACACACTAAGAAGATTTGACAGTGTGCGCTCTCTGTATGTGCTTTTAGCTCTGGCGACACTGATGGAAGAAAAAAAATATATATAAAAAAGTGCATGGCATGGGAGGGATTTGGCCCTGTAAAGACGACACGAGAAAGCCGGGGACATGAGGAGCTTTTGGGGAGGGGGCGGTGGTACGAAGGCTATGATACACACTGTTGACATGCAAGCCTGAATGTCCCAACATGGTGTCAGACATAGCCGACTTAGCATCCGGGGCAGGAAGTGCAATCTGGGTCAGTTCATTACTAACATCTGGTGGAAAAAAAAGCTAAGGGGAGTTAGCACTGCTGCTTTTACACATAGACTGAAGAAGAAGCTTGTTGGACGGCCATGACGGCAAAGGGAATCCAACTGGGTCTTAATTAAGAGGATCTTTCTCAAGAGCCAGATTGAGCAGGGTGGTGTTAGAAAGCAGAGATCCAGTCCAGTGTATCCCAGTGTGAGGGCTAAATTAGGACTCCACTTTATTAGGAATTTATGGGAAATAAAGCCAAGCACAAAACCCCTGGTCTTAGGTGTTAATGGTAGCGTCCTTAATTTGCAATGAAGTGAATGATCCTCTGTAGCATTGCACTGACTTTTCATAATCCTAACATCTAATCCCAGGCCCATCTCAGTGCCTAATTGTGGCTTGCTTGTAATCCCATCTGTCTAGAGGACCACAGCTATGTGAATGCATGCAACCTCTGACACTTCAAATCTGCAAACAAAGACCGGAATAGCAGATATTTGCTGTTTACAGAATCTTTAATAATTTAATTCTGCGTAAAGGCTTAGCAACTATTGTTTTCCATTTGCATGAAATAAAAAAAAATCTTGTTATTTTTGTTTTTTTGTATGTTTGACCCGTTCTTGTAGTAAATCTTATGTATAAATCCTCTTACACTTCTTTTTTTTGACATGGCTTCAAACAGCAGTGTCATAAGATACTCATTAAAAGTTGGTAGATAAACTTGTAGTAGATAGTAAACTAATGCATAGACATATAGAATACAGATATTCATACAGATTTTTGAGCTAATATTGCGTTTCTATCATCTGCCAACACTCCTTTTCAGAATCTGGCACCATGCAATGTTCAAAGTCCAAAAGCACCTTTCTTCTCGATTTTGATGCTTGGTTTGAACTTCAGGTTTGTCTTGAACATGGCAAAATCCATTTGCTTGATACACTGTGATGCAGCTGAGCTATTATAGCTGCTCAAGCTGGTAAATAGGTCTACCTAACAAAGTGGCCAGTGAGAGTACATTATAAATAACTGTGTTGCAAGACCTGAGCAAGTTACCTTGAGGGCAAAAACTTTTCTCATTAAAACTGAACATTGCAACTTATTTCAAAGCCAGTTAATATTCTTGAAAATACATCTAATAACTTTTCTCTGTATCTACAAATTGCTGCTTTGTATGCGCCGGCACAAGATGGCTGTGAGGCAGGGGAGACAGCTGTTTAGTCCAAGCATCACTGATGGACCTCAGTGCCTTGCTTGGGGACCCAAAACCGTCAACATCAGTCCATCTGCACTCATGAGCCATTACGAGCTCAAGGATGCTACAGGGAGCCAGATGCTATGAGCTTGGCCTATCAGGTAGAAGGCGACTGAATAGAAATGCCACCTCATTGGACAGCAACAAGATAGAGAGACAGATAAAACACGGAACAAGATTTTAAACTGCCTTACCGCTCTGGACGAGATCAATAGCTCTGGCGGTAACAGGATTGTCAAATTAAATTTCCGTTGTTAGAAATGATTACTAGTAGTGGTACAAAATGGGCCCTGCTTTGTAATGGGTGTGGGGGGTGAAATTGAGCACAGACGTGGGGAGGAATGGGAGCGACCTGGGGCACGAGTGATCGACTGGGTCCAAGGCAGAGGAAATCGATACGGCCGAGGGCAAGAGTTTGATATGTCTCTCTGATAAGTCTCTATGTCTTCTGAGCCAGGGTATAATAGAGCAAAGATACTATTTCCAGCCCAGCACACACAAGAATACACTGTAAGACCCAAAAGTTTATCTTACTAAAAAAAGTAAGCTATCTGTAACTGGTTCTGTTAAATAGTTACAGAATCTTTATGTATCCATTTATTTTAAATAATTAAGTTGCAATTTTTATGACAATAAATATAGCAAGAGTAACCAGCTTGAACCCACTGTAACACGGGAAGGACATACAGACTCCACTGACGCGAGGATTGAACCCACAACCTTCTCAGTGGTAGGCACTAACCATTCTGACACAGTTGATTTGTAGATAACATCTTGTAAATTTACATTTAGTCTAAGTTTTGCGTCATCGGTTTACCTAGTCTGTCCAAACTTGTTGGGTTTTACAGTGCAGAGACATACATGCAGCCATGAACAAATACTCAACCCAAACAGTCAGCCGAGCACGAACAGCACAGCACACATTCTGGAGGAACATTTAATCTTCCTCACATTCAATATGTCTTGGGTTTTCAGACACAGACGCTGGAAGTCGAGGCAAAAACACCTTTGAAAAAAACGTGGGTTGAAAAATGCGTTTTTTTCTTTCAGTCCTATACTATCTGCTGCAGCACTCTTCTCTTTTCCCCTCCGGCAGCTTTTCTATGGCACACTAGTCCTTTTAATAGAACCGTGATTGAAGTTTGCACTGACTTTGTAGCTTTTAAAAGGTGTCATTAAAGGTCTTGCTAATTTATCTGAGGAGTAATTTTAAAAACAAATTAGTTACTGGTGATAATGAGTGTCTTTAGGTCTGTATTAGTGTGGTCTCAGCCTCCCAAAAATGTTCCCTGAAAGAGCCCAAAATGTATGACATATAAACCATGATTAAACAAGGTCTAAACCAGAGTAAGGGATAAAGAAGGATATAGGGCTGATGTGGGGCCAAACCATCTGGTCTAAACAAACATTAGATGAAAAAAACAGCTTAAAACCAAGACTTAACCAGGACTTGGTTTAGTCCTGATTAAGTCTTGGTTTCAACCTGGTTTAAATATCTTACCTTATATACTCAATACTATATCTATAATGGATCCTACAGATGTCCCTGCTGGCAATAATAGTAATTCAAGATTAAACATGACATATGTAAATTAAGCAGAATTTCTCACCCAGTTTTAGCAAAGTTGGTCCAGTAGGTCATGACCACGGCGCTCAGCATGACGTCGTTCTTTGAGAAGTTACACGGAAAAAGGTCAGTGGGTCCGATCATGGGAATTCCAAAAACATATGGCACCTCATCTCCATGCGCCGCGTCGGACCATGCAGGCTTCATCAGACTCTGGCAATGGTGGTAAAACGCATAGAAATAAGTGGGCGAGCCATATCGAGCGTGGAGGTCGGCCGTTACCACCGAAGGCTCTACCCACTGGTGATCGGTGAAAAGCGCCACAAGAGTTTTACGCCTGGTTTCCGGATTGTCCCTGTCTGCCCAGTCCGTGTACATGAACTTTATAGTCTCTCTAAGTGTATCCTTGCCTTCTGGGTATCCATATAGGCTATCCACAAAATCCGACACAGAGAAGTCAAAGTCATTTCCGGAAACACCATCTTCTGAATCCACTACGTTCTCCACAAAGCGCAGTCCCTCTCCCTGGTTGACGCCCAGCATGATATCGTAGTTGAGGAACTCTCCCTGCTCCATGAGAATCTCTGGATCATCTGGGATCACGTCACCATCGATCACAGGCCCAAAGGCCACGTGGTATCGGGCCGGCTGGATGTCTTGCTCAACCAGTTCCCGGGAGCTCTTTTTCCTCAGACAATCCACCATGTCCAAAGTGTCAAGAACGTTACAGCCCACCTTCTCAGCCAGCAGACGAGTGTATTTGACAGGTTGGTAGTTCACCGCCCAGCTGGAGAGTGCCGACCCACTCTGAATGATGGCTCTATGGAACAGACCTGCATGATAAAAACAGAGATTTTTGTTAGTAACAGCATTTGTCTATGTACTTTTCCAACCATTTTTATTGCTGTTGTGCCATTGGGAAAGACACCTCACCCACTTGCTTTAACATTCATTCACACATCATTCTCAGGCCAGCTGGGGCTTAAGAGATAGCATACCACAACTGGATAACAACAATAATACTGTAATATACTGCTATATAACTTACAGTTTATTATTATTTTTTGCAAAATACATAGACAAGCAATCATGTCACATTCATTCACAAAGGGGCAGTTGTGACGCACCAGCTCATCTACATGCATATCTTTGGGTGGTGTGAGGAAGCTTTAGAGAGACTGCTTGGCTTTGGGTTCAAACCAGTCACTCTGCTACTGTGCCCTCTTTCTGCTCAGCCAGTTGATAAGAAATAACAAAGGCCAGACCGTCAAGTTCTTGTTGCCACACGCAGCACAATAATGAAATCATGGCTGTGATAATGAATGTGCAGATGGCCTGGTCTCACAGAAAGCTTACAGACAGTGGAGGCAATGGGCCTTCTGTCTGTCAGCCTGAGTTTTCTATCTACCCCTATACTCTTTCTGTAATATTATCTGTATGTTGGTGTGAAGCAGATGCTGCAATATGCCTCCATAAGCTTAGATACAAATAGTGCTGAAGAACTGGCAAAGCAAACCCCGCTGATGCCAGATAATATTTAAGCCTTTTGAAAAGTCAAATTTAAGTGTTGCCTTTAGTCTGTGAAGCGGCGTGAACCCTTTTGGCCTCCCCCTCTTAATGTACTTTTCAAGGGAGCTTAAATTGGAAGGCGCTCAAACACTGTAATTATAGACACAGATGCACCTGTTTCCAGACATTACGTGCGCACACATACATTAGCTCAAGGCATCTCCAAGTCACAAGTCATTTATGTCTTAGTCCTGAGTATCTCCTATATCAATCTACAGAAGTTTGTGGGTGGATTGCTATTAAGGATGCCACTTAGTGTTTAGTCTGGGTTTAGTCCGAGTCTTGTCCGAGTCTTGTCCGTGTTTAGTCCGGGTTTGGTCTTTCTTCAGTCCTGTTTTACACATCTGTATAGTTTAAATTTTGTGAGCCCTGGTTTATTCCAGGCCCAGCCCTTGATTTTTCATCTGGTTTGCTTTACACCCTCTGGTTAGGTCCTTGGTTAGACCTAGTTCAGTCCTGATTTAGCCCCAGACATTGATTAGATATGCCTTACTTTTTCAGTAACTTGGTAGCAATTTAGGGGTACTGTAACCACCCTAAAATTGTCCTAACATTGCCCCTTATTGCTAAAAATACAAATTATTTATAGCAAAACATGTCTCACTCAACATGGCGGTAAAGAATGAAGATTGTCTACTTAGTATGTGCCCTACGAAGACAAAGAGCAGTAGTTTGGCTTTTGCAGCTGGTATAGAGATATGTGTGGGTGGGTGTGCGTAGGAAGCATAAAGGGATGAAGGAAGAACTGGCCTCCCAAATGAAATTGTGTTTTCTGTGAATGCAGCAATACTTTTTACTAAAAGGAACAGCATCCAATAACAAACATCATGTCCTCAGAAATAATTGAATTTCATTCCTTTGAGAAAGTTCCAGTTGAGTGAAGGTAGCATGTTCATCACTGTCTTTCGCAGACCTTGTTTTATACAATAGGAGCATCTTTACCCTGACAGCACCACTAATCTCGGCTCCTGATATGGTTTTGAATCCTGAAGTGCTGTTTTACTGATCTCACAGAAAATCAGGGATGGTGCTGCAGCGGCACGACCGAGCGGTTTTGGAGCTTGTGGTGATATAGCAGTCAGAAATCCTACTTACTTAAAGCAAAGAGGGAGAATAGAAAACGTGCTTGTGGAAAAACTCCCATAAGCATAAAAACATGTGTAAAGTCATGTTTTAGTATGCAAAACAGGAATGTTCAAAAAGACTAAATATAGAAAGTTGGGGATTTTTTTATTTTTTTATTTTATTTATTTTTGCGTTGGAAATCTTA
>JAVQKG010199603.1:0-15577 GCA_036025885.1 Hypseleotris bucephala
AATTAGCCTACTGTCTGTAGCCTATAGGCTACATGTAACCTATATGTAGCCATTTTCAATTTATTGATAGACATGTTTTTTTTTGTCAACTAAGTTAAATCAGTTTTTTTTTGGTAAATCTTTTTGTTTGTTTTTTACTAAAAGAGAAATTCTTGGGGGCCTTGCAGCCTTATGCCACTGAATTGGGATATACTTAATGCTGCACTAACTAATTTTTATTATCATTATTATCATATTATTTTCATACTTTGTAATTTGTGAATGCATACGAGGCAGTGTGTGCTTTATGTGTGAGATAGGGGAAGTGGTTTGGGAAAGTCAGAGGCTCAGGGGAAAAGAAGACTTTTTTTGCACAGTTTCACAAAATAAGGCAGCGGAACTCTAACTAAATAAATCTTTTCCCCAGAGACATTGCCTCGGACCGCAGAGAGCTGGCCAAACTTGGTATTACACACATCCTGAACTGCGCCCAGAGTAAGTGGAGAGGAGGAGCAGAGTACTACGCTGGAATGAATATCACCTATCACGGCATCGAGGCACACGACTCCCCTACATTTGACATGAGCGTCAACTTCTATCCAGCTGCTGAGTTCATTCACAAAGCCCTCATAAGTGGGGGTAAGTTTGTTTGCCTATCTCATTCTATCCCAGTGGGTCTTAAACTCATGTTATTGATGTAGTTTAATTTAGAGTAAGTTTTGTTTCTATTATTCCACCTGTTTGTTTAGATTTAGACCCTTATTTAGTTTTGGCAGCATCACTTACCATAACACAACTTTGACCAGGTTTGTCTAGACTAAGTTTAGTTTGGGAAGCTCCGTCTGTTCTGTTAGCTTTCATGTTCTTTATGCACATGCTGTCAGAGGTGGGTAGAGTAGAGTAACAGTACAGTAACTTCAGAATAATATTACTCAAATAAAAAGTGTTCATTTGTGTTAATTTCTCAAAATTGAAAAACAAAATGTCCACAACTTTTCCAAATTTTCACGACACACAGCTTTTCTTACATGGTGGGTAAAAGTACTCTTACTCAAGTCAGAATACTGTTAACTTTAAGATAATAAAAGTAAAAAGTATTGGACATGAAAACTACTCTAAGAAGTAGGCTACTTGAGAAAGTTACTCAAGTAAATGGAACTGAGTAAATGGAACTGATTATACCCACATCTGCATGCTGCTAAAGGTATGGGCATAAAATAGGCTTTACTCTTTTGTCTATGTATCTTTTGTTTGTTTAAAGTGTGTTGTATTTCAAAAGCCATGTTTGTGTTTCTTCAGGTAAGGTGCTAGTCCACTGCACTGTGGGAGTCAGCCGCTCTGCCACTCTGGTGCTGGCCTACCTGATGATCAGACAGAACCTGACCCTAGTGGAGGCCATAAAGACTGTGAAGGACCACAGAGGGGTCATCCCAAACAGAGGCTTCCTCCGTCAGCTCAACGGTCTGGACAGCATCCTGAGGGAGAGCCGCAAGACCTCCCCTCAGAGCTGAGAGCCAGTGTTCCTACAGTACACACGAGCAGCTAGCTTCAAGGGACCATCTGAGGAGGCACAGGTCAGGGGCCAATCAATCAACCTAACGTAATGGAGGGAATGTTTTTATACCATCTGAGTGCTGATTACATTTTCAACCGTTTACATGATTACATTTGGGTATGTTTGATATACATTATAACCAGGGCTTGACATTGACTCCAGCCAAGTAGCCAAACGCTGGTAGCATGTTTTTTCATTTTGGCTGGTTACAATTACGGGTTGGACAAAATGTTGAAATACCGATATATCAAAATTATTTTGTGATACTCGGTATTGGTATATAGTAATTCATCATATTCTGTATATTTTACAAAATTTAAAGCTGGAAAGTCAACTTGTTTGTGAGATACAGTTGAAGTATTCACATTTGTAATTATTTAAATAAATGTATTTTATTAAAGAAAATACATTAATTGAAATACAATTTTAAACAGACCGAGGATACAAAGAGCTGCAATTAAATTCTGGCTAATAAAATTTGCCTGTAATTATCAAAAATGACTTGCAAGTGTGCAAAAAAGTTAACGTTTAGCCCTGATTATGGCCCTGTAAAAGGCCAGAGAGCAGGGCTGATTCTCACTCACTCTTTTTTTCTTTATCATTACTATTATTATTTATGTATTTATTATATTTCACAATTTCCTATTTTACTCCTACAGCTTTAAAGCCGCATTCTCAGCATCCACAAACAGGTGTACTCTAGTTTATCGAGTATCCAAAAAGCATTGAAAGAAGGTTTCCATTTTGAACATAGATACTTTTCAAAGTCAAAGATTAGACAGTGTAGTTGTTTCAATGCACTAATATTGAACTCTTAATTTGAATTGTCTGGTGCTGTAAATGTGTGATTAAAAAAAAAAAAACATTGTCAACCAAAAACATAAACCACTGAATTATTAGTAGCTGTGGACTTGTACACGTCGTGGTTACAGATAAGCTATTATTGACTTAATGTCAGTTTCAGGTGTATCATTACATGCAGCAGCAAAATACTGAATTACGTCTGAACAGGTAACTAAAAAGGAATTTGGTAATATGACTTAAAGTCCATAAAAACTCTTGATATTCTAACTTCATATTTGACTTAAAAATTAATAAATAAATCACTATGCTATGCCAGTTATTTTATTTTTACTATTGTAAACAGAATTATAGTTCAATACATAGGGGCATGGTCACTTCTTGTCACCCATGTTTTGGAGCAGCCGTGGTATGTAGCCTTTTTCAACAGTATCACCAGTATTATAAACAGTATTGATATTTGTATTTGGGAGGTAATTGGTTGGATGACTGTAAGGTAATGAATGTAAAGGGCAAAGTAACATTTCAACAAATCAAGAAAAAAAAACATAATTAGACCAAACCTAAAAATAATTTCCCTTTTGGAATAACAGTTAAGTATGCAATTTTGGTATCAATTTTTCCTACCATTTTGAAAGGGGACTGAAGGCACTTTTAACGGAATCCTGTGTTTAGACATAGGCTTGGCTCAAAACCCTTATGACGAATGTTACAGAGATATTTTGATCCTAAAAATAGCTTAAGTGTTCATTTATTTCTCAGTTTTGTTTCCAAATGTCACCTACGCCCTTTATATTCTCACCATAATTTATCAGGTCACTTCAAGCATCTAACTGACGAAGCTATTACGTCATTTTAAATCTGGTGTTCCTAACCGTTTAAGTATGAACAATGACAAAGCAACTGGCCCTTTGTTTACCCATGCCAGGGCTTAAAACAGGATATCACAAATGTGCCATTGCAAAAGCTACTAACTGCCTGGTCGTGTTCGAGGTTTCTAAGTGGTTTCACAGTGTCAGTGAAGCAGATATAAACCAGCTTTTAACCAACCGTATGTATTATTTATTTATTACCTCAAGTGTCACGTTTGAATACTGGATTAGTCTGTGCTAAATTCACACCATTCCGACACAAAGGCTTAGCTGTACCCATCTCTTTAAGTCATAGTTGCCAAGCACATTTTAAAGCTATTGTCAGTGTAGTCACAGAGTAGTCACTAGTTTACGTCGTGCGCCACAAACAGACTGCATTTCCCATGTTGCATCACTGTGTTTTGTACTGGTGGTCTTTACTGTGATGTGGTTAGCCGTGGGTCCAATGTTTATATAATAGCGTAGTTGTACTTTGAGTTGTTTTGTTACAGAGATATTTCTATCGTAAAAAGGGTTATTTTTTATTTTATTTTTCTATCACTCTCTCTTTGTGGTTTGTTGTTGTGATAAAACCTGGCAAAGGGGATGCTGATGCCTTAATTAATGTACTTTGAATTGATTGGTAAAATCTGTACTTTGTCTAAAATAAAAATAAAACATTGTAAATGGTTCTGGTGTTGGCTTTGACAAGGGTCTATTTTTTAGCACAAACTGGAGGATGAAACATGGCTGCACAATAGATGCTGCTCAAAAGCTCACCACTAGATGGCATAAAACGTTATGTAATATTTTTATATAGCCATAATATGGACATCAACACTAAATATTGTGCATTGATTTTTTTATTTACATATTGTTTTCCTGGGTTAACAAATATAACTTTTGTTGGACATAGCATAAGAAATACAAAATATTACACAATGAATACCACTAAAGACACATTATCAAGGACAAAATTGGAAGTTGCTTGTGTTTTCCAATAGGTTGTGTTCACGTTCTAAAATTTTGATGTTCAAAACTTAGATGAAAGCAGTGACCAGTAATATAGGCTTAACTAGTTTCATAATAATATCTTTTGTGTCACTTTATGTAACTTTTACTTACTATTTACTTTAATAGGCAAATATTACATCATAGCTTGGCTCTAGTGACAAAAAGAAAAGACAGTTTTTCTAGATGTTCAACTTTTAGTTTAATGTCAATAGGCCCAGTAATCGCAGAATTATTTACCATAAAATGCACCAAAACCTCTGCATTTTGCCACACTTAAGCAGCAAATTCTACCATAGATATTTCCATCCAGCTTATTCTATTGGGCTCTACACTATGGGCCTGAAGAATATTATGACCATAGAGATAAAGAGAACCCTAGAGAGGACATCATAATAACGGTCCTTACGACTGTAGGCTAATACTAACTAGCTTACACATGATTAAGCCTTCACTAGCTCCCATTTGATTCTTCATTTTAAATTCTGGTTCTGAATAGATACTTTTGGAAGTCCCATCCCTTGTTCAAATATTCAGCCCACAAAGGAACTCAAAGTCATTTTTTTTTCTCAGTTGACTTCTGTTATGCTGTACTATTAACTGAATGAGTATTTTTGTTTTAGATATAAGGAAAAATATCAGGTAGTGCAGCTTTACAGTACTTGCCCCTAGGCCCAAATTCAGTTGTTTTTCAATATCCACAGTTGTAAGATGGCTGCCCTAATTCTACTGTATTTACCATTAACATGTCCCCTCTAGTTTTCCATTCATCTCTATGGTTGTGACATCATGTGAACACAACCCGTTGCAAATATATATAAAACTCAACCATACAGGTAAAGTTGGACATCGCTGTTGATAGAAGTACATTTGATCTGACATACCCTACGCATCTATAACCTACTTTAGTTCACCGCTGTCAGCAATAACCACTTTAGCTTTGGGACTGCCACTCTTTGTCCCTTGCTTCTCCATCGCCTTGACAACATCGATCCCCTCCACAACACTGCCGAAAACCACATGCTTCCCGTTCAGCCTGCGAAACACAGAGCAGTTAGTGTGAACGGGTGTATCTCATATAAGCTAAAGGATTTTGAATGGAAGTCTGATACAAGCTTAAGGTTATTCAATGGAAGGTTATTTAGCTTAGGAATGAACAAAATATTAGTTGCTTGTTGCTTGTTATATAATCATAGATATTAGTAATAAAAAGGCAGCTTGAAAGCTAAATAGAAAATAGCTGATAATTTATTTCTACTGATTTGAAGGGGTTTAATTAAAACTTGCCAGTACCACCATAGTCACACACAAAAAAGTGTAACATTCACACAAAAAATCTTTCATTGTCTCAATTTACTTAAGTAAATCAGTCCAACTAGGAATATGGGCATTCAACTATTTCACGATGATTCATGATTCATTCATGATACAAATTAGGAAATCTCAAATACAATCTAGAATGTGTGGATTAAAGCAGATAGAAGATAGCTTTTTTTGCAATAAATACATGCTAAATGCTAAAATACAGCAAAATACAGTATCTCAAAATGTGAAGTCCATTTGAGTTGAATGCACAACATCTTCCTTCAGCCAATCTTGGTTAGTCTTGTTTTATTTTTTTAGTTTTGTCTTTTCCCTTTAGTTTAGCATTAACATTGAATTTCTCTCCTTTAATTCATACCTTTAGCAGAAGATACTCAATCAAAAAGCATCCCCACATGTCACTAGTCACATTGCAATACTCAACATACTTGCATATTGCCTGCTTTTCTAATATAGTTCAGCCCTCATCTAAATGCAGTGTTATGTGCATGTACCAGTCAGTGGAAGCAGTGCAGATGAAGAACTGCGATCCATTGGTGTTGGGTCCAGCGTTGGCCATGGACAGACAGCCCATGCCTGTGTGCTTGAGCTGGAAGTTCTCATCAGCAAACTTCTCTCCATAAATGGATTTGCCACCGGTCCCATTGTGGTTGGTGAAGTCACCCCCCTAAAAACAGAATGGTGGGAGTAGCTGGTAGAATTATGTTAAACAAATTAGGGCTACAACAATTAATAAAAAGAACTAATAAAAAAACAAAAAAACAAAAACAAATTTAGTTGATAAGTTAATTAATTCCTGCGTACCCCCCCCCCGCCTAGCACCTCCCAATCCAGGAAGCACAGACCAATCAAGAAGCTTCTATTTTCCCAGCACTTTCAAGGTAAATTTTCACAGACCGCAGTTTAGCTCAGTAGGTAGAGCGTACGGCCCATATTCAGAGCCTACAGTGCTTGTCTCGGCATTCAAGAACCTGTATGAACCCTGTAAATAAAAGTGCAATTGTGGGGTTTTTTAAGTGGTCAAATGCACAATGCTGCTCCAGGGGTAACCAACATTGCTAAAAAAAAAGGTACATAAATTAGTAGAGATGCACCGATCCAGATTTTTCAGTCCCGATCCCGATATCAGGGCTTTGTGGATCGACCAATACTCGTTATTCACAGATACTAATGCTAACGTAATATAATGTAATTTGTCACATTATTTATCAGCTCATAATTAGGATAAAGTGTAATAAATAATATTGGATCCAGTGTCGGCTTCATTTACCAATCCACCGATCCAGCTTTTGGGCATGGATCGGCACCAATATTCGATCCAGTATCGCTGTATCAGTGCATCTCTATAAAATAGTCCCTATTATTTGCTGCAGCCTTACTATAACACAGCCAAAACACTGGTACACTAACCAGCTAACTAACAGCTAACCCACCTGGCACATGAATTTAGGGATGACGCGGTGGAACGAAGAACCCTTGTAGCCGAATCCCTTTTCTCCAGTGCAGAGGGCGCGGAAGTTCTCTGTAAGTCAAAGATTTTAACGTCACAACACTGGGCATCACAAGTAAGCGGACATTACAAGAGAAGAAGAGCTTATGTGAAAGTGTGTGTGTTCAGAGGGGAGCCATGTAGGCCATTATGCGCTCAGACTAAATGAGGTCAGAGCTAACAAAGGCAATGTAGGACGACATCATAACTCTCATAGGCTATTAGTCTGCAGGCCCCACTCTTTTTCATCTCAACTGTGGAAATAAATAGGCCTGTTCATAAAGACATATTGCCTAGGCTGTGTCATCAATGTGATACAAGTAAAACTACAGGACTAGCCTAGACTTACAGGGCCCATGGTGAAATGAGTTAAAATGTCAATATGCCAGTCATGGGTGATATCTCCACAATTACTGGGCCTATTGATGGAAAACAAAAACTAGCACAAAAGTTCAAAGCAATATCCACATTGGAAGCCACAGTATTTTTTTACATAGCATTTGTGATATTGCTGGAATGAATTTAGCATGGATCCAATCACAGAAATTGTGCATCTTTGGACATTAACATATTGAGTGATCCATCATCAAACTATAGAATGTGAAAGCAATGTGACAAAAGATAAAATATAGGCTAAACATCAATAGTGTTTTTAGTTCTTACCTGCTGTCTTGGGGACAACATCCGCACGCAGCTAAAAAACAGAGACATTTTGGTGAGCCTTTGATGGAGTAAACTAAACAGGTGGGTGTGTGAATGCAAAAAAAAAAAGCAATTTTACAATGGGCAGATTCAGAACATGACAATAATAACGACCTGATATCAAAAGCATGTCAAATCTAGGCTCCTCTGCTACAGCCTATGTAGTTCACAGCAGCTATGGGCGTTCCCAGCAAAGTAGCATCACATAAAATCCTCTATCTAAACCAGCTCACTGTACAAGAGATTCTCCTAACATAAAATAAAGAACATAAACTATCAAATATCAATTCACTGACTCGCCTAGTCCTAATTTGGCTATTATATTTGGCTATAATTGTGTAATAAATGCGTTAATATGGACCTTACCTCCATTATAATCCTGCCTGCGTTGGAGCCATCGATTGTGATGTCAAAATAAACTCGAGGGTTCCCCATGTTGTCGAGCGCGTGTGATATGTGGGAGATGAGGAGACTGATGACAGTCCGGGCAACAGAGCTCTGCACAGGTCTGCATTTATATGAGTCTGCGGAGCTCCGAACAACCAATGAGAGAGAAGACAAGCCTGTCTGGACCAATAGGAAATGGAGAAGGCGGGTCTTCTTCTGACGTTTTGAAGGTTAGAGCAGACAGACCCCTGCTGCAGAGCGTGTGCTATGCTATGTAGGATAGGCCTACATCTGCGTTTCTGAGTCTAAAGATGTGTGCAAATAGTATGCAAGGACTCTAAAATTCAGGGAGAATGGCCTTTCTTTATAAATCAGAACTAAAATAATATGTCCTCTTGAAGTCTAGAAATCCATAAAAATGCAACAATTTTGTGTGTTAGAACAAGAGGTTGAAAAAGAAATATATACAATAGGGCCTACATTCCGTGGTCAAATAAATCAACTTTATTCTGAATTTTAAGAAAGGACATAGTAACATTACAACGACACATGTGATTTGAAAATAAATAGAAAATAATGGAAATTTCAATGTGTTACAAAATATGTACAATACATATTTTTAAAAAAGCGTTTTAGTAAATTTGCATTTAAATAGTTCATAAATTCCCAATATAACATATTCTTGCTTTGTTAGCAAAGAGCATTTATTGCTGCCTTCTTAAAGCAACCTTGGACCCCATAGATTCAGTCCAGAGTTATATTTGTAGAAAAATTGAAAATGCATTGCCTATTGTCAGCTGAAACACACACAATTTGTATGAGCTCAGATGTTTGCCAATACTTTACAGCGCCATTTCCTTGTCAAATTAATAATAATTATTTTCTGATTACAATCTGTTTGTTACACACACGTTCTCTAATGAAAACATTTGATTATATATTACATAAACCCGTGCCTCGATGGGTTGTACATGTCAAACCTAAGAATGATAAAACTGCTTCAAATGGCAGAAAATGCCACGACACACAGCTGTACTCAGTTACAAAACACCTGGACCCTTCGAAGGGCTAACAGAGTGACAGTCTTTACAGTTTTGAAGGACTTTATCTTGTATGATTGTTTATCCTGGTCCTGTTATGATCCTTTGTTCCCATTTTTTCATCTTAGGGTTGGATTCACACTCAAATAAATATGATTAAAAATATGTGCTATAGTTTATACTGCTGGTTTGAATTGTCAGTGCCTACTGCATCACGGACATAATATAATGCGACAATAAGACAGTGTTAAAATATGAAATGTCAATCTGAATGAAGATTAGCAAATGACATAGATACACAAAAACATATGTACAAACATACATGCTCTTTAGCCTGCTCGCACACATGCGCACACTCGCGCACACATTCACACACAGATATACCCGGCTGTGCTCTCTCAGACTGATACAGTTAGACCAGAGCTGTGCTGATGTGGAGGTTAGTTATTCTCAAACAGTGACAGCAGGTCATCACTACTGTTGTTGGGAAGGTCAGGGGGCCCCAGGTAAGACAGCAACTCGTCTGGATTAGTCAGCTCAGGAAGAAGCTGGGTTAAAGAAGGAAATATGAAATGATGTCTTAAAGACCAAACGTATTCATTTACACATAAGTACTTGTGCACTCACATCTAGTGTGTGGTCTGCTCCATCTCCTCCAGGTGCACCTGGGCCCAGCCCAAAGGAGCCCTCAGCCTGTAGTCGGGGGTTCTGGGAGGGCCTCGGGGGCAGAGGGCTGCCTGTGTCAGCTACACTCTGGTTACCATGGACACCTGCACTGTGCTGGGGCAGGATGTGGGAGTGTTCGATTCGCCCAGCATGAGGCGCCTGACAGAGGATGATATAAAGAAAATCATTGACAATATCTGTTTAGACATATTAAACATAATAAAACAGTGCCACAATGTAAGTTCATTTTTCAAGAGGCCACAGCTGAAGTATGTGACAGACACACTCTACAAACCTTTAGAGGAGCAGGTGCTGGTGACAGAAGTAATCTTTGTACTATACAGATCTCCTCAACAACCATGTAAACCAGAAGGACTAGACAGTGAGCGCTCTAATGTGCATAAGCCTTGGTGTAAAATATAATGAAGCAAAACTCGTACTGATGAGGTAATACACTTCATTCAAAATATACAGAAAAGGCCCAGTCCCTCATAGAACAGCATAAGTGTGTTGCTTAACTTCACTACACTTGTGCATTGACAATAAAGCTTCTTATTCTTATTCTTACGAAGATACTTGTACTTTCTAATATTGACATACAGTTTTTATGTGATGTTATGCATGAGAGCTCCCTGACCATAGCCTTGATGCTTATTCAACCATATAGGCACAGAAATGAGGCTCCTGTTATAGCCTAAAGCAATATCAGGATGAAAGCTAAAATGATAGAGTATGTTTGTGTTTGTGTGTGCATGTGGCTATATGCCTGTCTTACCGGATCAGAGGGGTAAGACAGTGAGGGGGGTGGTCCTGATGGAGGGTACTCTCCTAGAGTTGGGGTTCCGGGGGTGTTGGGGAAGTCTGTGAATCCTGGTTGGTTAGAAAACCCTTGGCTCCCTGCAGCATCAAAACAATACAAATGTCACTATAAAGCAACAGATAACAGAGAGGCAGGAATATTACATAACAGTGTTGAGTATAGATGAACAGTGCCAGCAGATGGGGGTGGGCATCAGTACTCCTACACTATGGTGGGACTCACTGTGATTTCAACACACATTCATCTGATTCAACTCCTTCTAAAAGAGGAGTGCCCCTCTGATCTATTAGATTTATTTATTTATTTGAGCTTTATTTAACCTGGAACTTTTACTCAGAATAAGAATCTAATTTAAAGGGGAGTCCTGGGCCTAGTTGGATTTTATTGTAAAGGATTTATCCAATTCAGTCTGGGATATTTTTGAAAACTCAAATGATAATATAGCTTATAAACAGGATAAAATAGATACAATATCAGCAGCAGCTGTAGGCATGCACAGTGTGCCAGCTCATCCATTCCATTATTAATTTATTGGCACTGCTCTTACCCGGCCTGTTGTAGTCAGGGGTGTTCCTGCCCCCTGCTGGTAGAGACTGGTATGGAGAGGATGCAGGGCCCAGGGCAGCGATCATCTCCATGACGTTAGGTAGAACCATGTGACTAGGACTGACTGTACGACAGCGCTTCAACACTGGACCATCAGGCTCCTCCTTTATATGCAGGTCAGGTTTAACAGGCACCGGCCTCCAGCCACACACTGGGTCTATGGTGATCTCTTCATAGTCTGAACTGTGGAACAATAAAACTCATGACATCATACATACAACTCTATCAAGAATCACTCTCTTATATATCAGCACTTACTTTTGAATATACACAAGGATCCCCAGCATGTACTGGTCAACCTCTAGACCTTCCAGCAACGCTGTTTTACTGTCAACATAAAACATTCAAAATAAATTCAGACATGTGGTGTACAAGCTATGTACTGTATGTATTAAATGTGTGTCTAACAAATGTAATGTAGATGCATCTTTAAAGGACTTACTTGCACACAGGACATCTCCACGTTCCTCTTTCACAATTTAGCTGCAGATATGACTCTAAATCAAAACACTAGAGAAAAAACAAATAAAGTAAGAATTCTGGTAGGACATAAAAGTTGATCCAAGTGTTTTATTGCTGACCCTTACCTGTATATGTCTGCAGTCATGGCCTCTGGCAGGCAGCTGGATTCGCCTGAACGTGATGGGACATTTTAGAGACACTTTAATGGCAGTTTGTTCTACTCCGTCCTCCCCGTTTAGACCGGGAGTGCCAGGGATCGTCCCCGAGCTGAAATTCCTTTTGACTGAAATGTAAAAAAAAACACTATTTGGTTACACTGAACTGTAGTAGTATTTTCTATATATCCAACAGATGTAGTCCTACTTTTAGTAATGCAGTGCTCAGCGGGCAGCAGTCTCTTCTTCATCAGCCCCTGTAGGACAGACCTGACAGATGGCCGGTGAACCAGCTGTAGCACAAACAGGTGGGACTGGAAGAACACAGGAAGAATTTGACTTTGACTTGACTTTCTTGGGAGAATTTAAGTATTATAAAATATGATACTCACACAGCAGCAGGCCGTCACAGTGATTTGCACCGTGTTGCGTCCCGGCTGGCACACTTGTTTTAGATACAAGGGCTTGTGGGACGTTTTATTATCCCCTCTTTCAATCGACAAAGGAGTGGCATTGACACTGACCTTGGGTAATGGACACAACAACATAAAATTAGTCAAAAGTATTCCATAACATTTTAGTTCAAGACAAAGGTTAGGTACATACTTGCACAGACGCAGGCCAGTTAGTGTTCATCTGTCTGTCTTCATGATGGTAGCACTTAAACTGTAATTCCAAATCCGGTCTAAAGGGGGCGATAGAACACAACTCTCAGAGACTGGGTGCGGTTACACAGAATTGGTAAAAAAAAAATATTGACACAATGCTAAGAATCTATAGTGTAAGTACTGTTTGACTTTACTGTAATTTATTAAACAATTCAACTCTATGAACTGATCAGTGTTTTTGAATTGAATTGGCAAGCTGATATGTAATGTATGGTATAGCTAAATTTGGCCCACATTGGCTTTTCTTAATGACTACAACTGATAAAATTAGCAAGGCAGATTTGTCACCTCAGCATGAGAGTTTTGTAAACAGAGTCTCGGAGTTGGAAAGCGTGGTTGCTGACGGCCAGGTTGTGCTCCAGTCTGAATGGATCCAGCACTATCCCATCTCGAACAGGGAAGGTCAGACGCAGGTCATCACTGGGGTTTCCTATGCAGAATAAGTAGATTAAATTAGTCATTCCCAACTTTTTGAGGATGAAATTCAAGCACTTTAAAGATCTTTTTTAGGTGAACATAGAACTAGACAATTGGTGGAGTTCGGGGTGTGGCACTAAACCATAAATTGTAGATAAAAAAAAGCCAACCTATAAATAATGGAACAGATCTTGGTGCAGACTCTTAGATGTGAAATTTATTGTCATTTGTTGTGATATAAATTGTTTTAAAAATCAGGCATTTTCAAGAATTTCAAGCACATGTATAAACCATAAATTCCTAATAGATGTATGAGAAGATTACCTGTAGAGATCTGCTGGGGGGTGATGTTGGCTTTAGTGTCCGGGGGAAGGTAGGGAGGTTTAGTGTCCTGGCCTGGAGACAGATAAGGAGGCATGGTGGTTCCTGGGGTCATGGGTGGGGTTGGATTTCCCCCCATAGGAGAGTTGGGATACCCCGGCATCACTCCACCCCGTCCTGGCTGTAAAGTGTAAATAAAGAACTTTACATTTTACACCTTGATCAGTGTAGCTTCTAAATCTTTAGATAGTTCGACAAAAGTTTTACCCCGTTGACAGCGGCCTGGGTAAAAGCATTATATCCTCCTGTCCCTCCTGATGGGTGGTTGCTTTGACCATTGAAGGGCTCAGACTGCAAGATGAAAACAAATTAGTGCACTATAATATGTTACAAAGTTATTCTAACTTTATTTTATAATTTGTTCTAACTTAATAATGTGAGTTTCAAACTACAACTCACACTTCTAAGTTATACTCACAAAATGTTTTGTGTTTTGAGTTTTTTCATAAAAAATAGCAGTAGAACAATCTTTTGTAAGTTTAAACAACGTAAAACTTTAGGGCAGAATTTAAACATATACATCTTAAGTTAAATTTCTGCCTTAAAGTTTAACATTTTACAACTTACTGAAGATCTTTGTCTTATGCTGTAACTCACAACATTTTGTCAGTATAGCTTGTGTGTTCAGTGTGCATTCAAAGTTCAAACATCACACTGTTCTGTTAAAACTAATTATACAATGAAGTTAAAATAACTTCATTTTGTAATTTGACATATGATTTTCACAGTGTATTGACTATTTATTTTAAACATAAACTGCTGAATAATCTTATGAAAATTAAATACAACAATCTGAAGTACAGACCTTATAGTACTGCTGAGGGTTCTGCTGGACTGCCCCAGGGGGGAACTGTCCTGGGTTGTGTGGGGCAGAGTTATACTGTCCTATGAGAGGCAGACGACTGGAGGGGTAAGAGGGAGAGGGGGGGCATCTCTGCTGAGGACCAGAGGGGTACTGTAGAGGCTGGTTAGGGTACGCAGGCATGCCTCCAGAGCCATACTGCTGACTCGGGAAACCCTATGGTCAAAACATACAAACAATATATATCACACATTACATATATATATATTCTAGTTTTTAATGTTGTCCAAAATGCTATATAGTGAAAGAGACTGACCTCTGAATGGAATGGCCTTTTGAGCCCTTGCGGAGGCCCTGAATAGCCTCCGTGCTGGGGCATCTTCTGCATCTGTGCATGATGAGAGGGATATAAGCCCCCAGTGGGTGGTGGGTGTCCGTGTCTGGAAGGACCCATCCCACCAGGATTCATCCCGGGAGGACCACGGGGCCCGGAATGAGACAGGAACTGGGTGCTATAAGAGGATGCCCCACCCATCTGAAAGGAAACAGAAGTCTGAATGCAGGGACGAAACTATACTCAAACTGGGTATCCCACTCCCAAAACAGCTTTCATAAGCACTAATTAAAACTAACTAAACCCACACGTGCACTTATGTACCGACAACTACAAAGAAAGATATTCTAATGATCAGTTGTTTCATTGTCAAAATGTGCTGATTATTTGCATAAATGCATTTTAAATAGCTTTAATAAAAGGAAAATAAGACAAAACTGTGTTTACTCTGCTTACTTTCTCCCTTCACTATGTCAACAGTTCAGAGTGTGTAGAGTAAATAGTCTGGCAGAGAGCTAGGTCAACCCTGTGCTTCTAATGGGAAGCATGTGTCATGAATGTGTGTCAGCAGAACCCCTCCTACCCCTATACTACACCCAGCAGTACATTTCCAGATGGAAACAACATTAAACCTATGAGAGCAGGAGGCATCACACAGAAGAGGGTTGTAAAAAGTATTTTCCTAGACTGTCCCAGTTTGTTTTTTGTCTGTCTGCTTGTGTGGACATGTACCTGGCCATAGTTGAGTTCTTGGTTCTGTTTCTCTTGTATGGCTGCTACTGTAGCTGTAGCTGTGGCAGTGGCGGTGGCAGCAGCTGCCGCCACAGCTGCAGCAGCGGCCTGGGTAAAGTCTGAGGGCGGACGAGCTCCTAAAGCTGCTCCTCCACTGTTTCCAGAATAACTGTGAGGACAAGACAAAAGATGAGTGGGCTGTGAACCTGCCTTCAGACTTTTACAATCTGCTTACAGTTTGTCACTAGTGGGGTGAAGACTAATGCTAGGGCAGCACAAGCCAGGACAGCTAATTTCCCCTATACAATGTTTTGGCACTAACTGCGACTTTAATCTGTGATGTCTAAGGGTTTTTATATTGTTAACGAGCAATTAAGAGGCCCCGCCCCCAAACCA
>JAVQKG010199655.1:0-11656 GCA_036025885.1 Hypseleotris bucephala
AAAGATCCTGCATACTATTATATTACATAAGTACTGATACATGGTGCTGATTATATTTTGAACTTTTCAGAGTAATATACATTTTGAGTTGGATGCATTGTACTATAAAAAAACGACTAAGTATTTTATGTTAATAGTACAAAGCTTTTAGTTTAGCTTTGACTATGAGAAGAGAAATTAGAACAAATCCGATTATCTGAGACCCTCATAGTGTGGTTTAATGTAATGTTGATGGGTTTATTTCACATAGTTTTTTATGCTAATTTTTAATTGTGTTGAGTGTGTGTCATGTTTTTGTCGTAGGTCCGATCACGTGCGTGTGCTTCTCTCAGGACGGTCAGTGCACCCTCAGCTCCAGTCTGGACTCCACTCTGAGGCTGCTGGATAAGAGCACCGGGGAGCTGCTGGGAGAGTGAGTGACCACCTTAAACAGGATCAAATTTAGTAAAACCTATTAAATTTCCACTGCACTGTATTGATGTTTATGGTGTATTAACTTGGTCACTTTAATAATGAGAGATATAGAGATACTGAGATATAGAATCAGTTAGGGCTGACAGTCTTTTAGTCGATCAATTGTTCAATGAAACTAACAATTTATTTGATAAGTTTAATTCATTAATTAATAAAACTGTTCTAATTTATTACTTTATTACCCAATTTTACTTTACTACTTTGGTTGATTAAGTGTTCGGCTAAACAGTGCTGTATGGTAAAAACAGTACTTTTCATTATTACAGTTGAGTTGAGTACAGTTGCGAAAGTATGTATTTCTAACTGCATATTTTTTGTTCTGTTTAGATATAAGGGCCACAAGATGAAGGGTTATAAACTGGATTGTTGTTTATCGAACAAAGACACTCACGTTTTGAGCTGCTCCGAGGACGGCCATGTTTACTGCTGGGATCTGGTCGAGGTCAGTTTACTGTTTTCACATAAACTCATCCTAAAGAAAAAACACAAAGAATATAGACTTAATCAGTTAGTTACAAGTTCAACCACCAAAACACCAGTCCTGTGTCAGTTTAGCAGTTTTTAGTCCTTTTTATCTCTTGTAAAACCTTGTTGAAAAGACATTTGTGTTTCTGGTGAGTCCTGTGACCCCAAAGCTTCATTCACCCTGTAGTGGCAGATTTATTTTGTCTAAATACCGCTAAAGCTGTCGGTATGTCAGTTTTCTTACAAGGAAAAGATGAGATGCAGTCCAAATGTTTACTCTTTTTAACATTAGATATACCAAACATTAAACTATATTATTACATTTTTAACATAACCAAAATAGTATCTTTATTGTATACTTTTAATCTTAATCTCTCTTATTTGAAATGAAAAATGCCACAATAGTTGTTGGGTATTGCACGTCTATTATGTTTGTATGTTGTGTAAAAAGTAAAGCATGAATCTCAATTATTTGTATAGTCTATTCTTTAACTGTACTTTAGCTTTTTAACCACACTTCTAAATGAAATGCAATATAGCCTTTTAGCAATTAAAAAAAAATACTGCATTGTTCCCTTATTTCTTCTCTATTTCAGGGCTCTCTGTCCCTGAAACTGCCCGTGGGTAAAGCTGTGGTGCAGTCCCTGTCGTTCCACCCTTCCGACTGTCGCCTGCTGACGGCGCTAGAGGGACGGGTCCAGCTCTGGTCCAACCAACCGGACACAGCAGAAGAAGACATGGACACTTAAGCAAACATTTAGGACTAAATATTTTTGTAATAATATTTCTTTGTAAATAAATTAGGAGTTTCTTAAAAATAGATTTAGTCTGCATATCCTTCTTGTTACTTTGGCTTACCTCCAGCCACCGTGCAATGACACAAAAACAGATTAATATAAACTAAATGGTCCATGTCTAGAGGGCACCCTCCCTAAGGCCCATAGCTGATGGGAATAAGTGAGAAAATGAAGGAGAAAGTCAGAAAAAAACCCAGGCATTAAAACACAGTTCACCAGTTACAACTTTACACATTTTATTAGCAACTTTACAAAATACAAATGACAAATAATTTAAATAAATAAGTTAACTTTACATAATTGTAGTCTTGGTGTTTCAGCACCACTACAATATAGATCTTTATTTGAATTAATTCAATTATTTCAATTGTACTTTATAAATAAATAAAACAAAATCAAGTATTTTAACATACGTAAGCATGTTTACATTTGCTGAAGAGTCTTTGGTACAATGGTCTTTAGCTTAATTGGCTTTATGTATTTCAAATGTTAAAAGTTATAACTCTCCAAATATATTCTTTCACATCACTGTTGCAGTGTGGTTTTATCCCACACATGCACAATCAGCAGCTGATAACTTCTCCACTTTGTGCCAGCGGTGGTTATTGTCCAAAAACGCCATGTCCTCGTGGTGCGTGGGCCGACAGCAGGGTGCGTAGTGCCAGGATACCTCTCCTGGAGCGCCCCCTGTGGGCAGCACCCCACTCTGCAGCAGGTTACTGAGGGCCAGGTCATGGTTCGATCTATGGTGAGGACATGCCCCACTGCAGAACTTAAACAGGACCTCCTCATCGGAATCGTACCCCAAACCGAGATCTCGAACCTTGATTAAGACGGAGCGGAGAGAGCAGTGGGGGTCCAGGGTGGAGCGATGGGAGCGGAGGACAGGGGGGCGGAGGAGGAGAGGAGACCCAGGGACAGAGTCCCTTGACTGGGACTCACCTGCAGTCACTGCCCCAGAGACTGAAGAGGCAGCAAGTCTTCTCTGATCTACAACAAAAACAAAAGGGCAAATGCTGTTAAGTAACATCTCTTGTAGTTTATTAAAGCTTGTAATGAATTTCTTTATCACATAATATGCAGTGGAATGGTACTAATTAAATATCCAATTAAATAACATCATTCAGCATATGACTTTTGGGTGAAATTACAGAATGTAACCTTGCAATACTAACTTCATAATATGCTATACAGAACTGTGGCATTAACATATTCCACAAATTTCACCCAAAAGTCAAATATCCCTAACTTTTCTGACTATTTTGCCATCTTGAGGCAAAATCTGGTTACACCCGTGTGTACACCTGCATAAACATACACAAACATAAATCTATTTCAAAAATTACATTCAAACTCACCAACTAGTGTCTGTATCCAGTTTCCCAGCCCCATCTCGGCACACACCAGAAGCACTAGTGTCTTCAGCAGAACCTTCATCATGGTCTTCAAGTCTTCTCTCAAGCTAACTCTATCGTTTATCTGTGATGCTCGGACCCCACTTATATCCTGTGTCCTGCCACTGGGCGTATAGAGGGCTAATAGGGGGTTGTATGGGGGCGTGGGTGAGACGGTCTGCCCCCCTCACCTGGGCCTGGATCAAACCCTGTCCTGCCTGGATTATTTCATTGGGGTAAATCACTCAGTTTTTAAAAACCTCCCAGATGTTTTTCCAAAGCATCCATACCTGTGTCTGATTTAGACTGAGTTTAGTATGACAGGGGCTCTGTAACTGTCTGGTTTAGACCTGGTTTAGGCCTTGTTCTGTTGTAGACCTTATCTGGTTTAGTCCTGTTTTAGACCAATCTTTGGATTTAGACCTAGTTTAGCCTAGACCTGACGTTGGTTTCATGTGCTTTAGTCCTGCCTTATCATGATGCATTGGTCTTATATTTCATTCCTCGACACTTAAGGGCACTTAACAATTAGTTTTACTATTGTTCACCCTATAGTCCTGGATTACCTGTTCATTGGACCCGGTTTAGCCCTATTTTGGTCCTGGTTTAAATCTAGTTTGGTCTGGATTTGCCTGGCTCTGTCTGTGTGCTTTCTTGGGCCATGGACAGTTATATTATTAAGGTTGATGTCACTTTGAGGATTGCACTAAAGGAATGTGCGTGAATCAGAGATAAGTGCTTAGGCACAGGCCAAGTATGCCTGAGAGGGAGATACTTACACGAAATGTACAGAAACAGTTATCATACATTAAAGTTGCCATGTTGGGAAATTCTGTCATGATTTTATAGGTCTTGAAGTAACATTAAAGAAAATTGACTTTTCTGAGCTTTTAACAAATGCGCCTCAAACACATACCCAACATTGTGTTTTGTTTCGTTTGGGTATGTTTGAGTAATTAATTATGTTGAGCTAAAGTGCTGAAAAGCCTTGTGGCCTCCACCATTCAAAACATTTCTAATTAGAGAAGATGTTGGCTGTGGTGATGGTGTCGTGGCTTTGTTTATATCTCAGGAGTAAAACGTGACTGGAGTTTATTGGATCTCCCCAAAAACCAGCACAAATGGTTTGTTCTTGTCTTGAAACAAGAAAAATTCTCTAATCATTTTGTGTTTGATGTTACAAAACGTAAAATGGTAACCTCCATGTGTCCAAAATAGACTGTAAAATGTGCATAAGGACTGAAATCAGTGTTTTGAGCTCATGAAAAGATCAATGCTTCAGCACACAGAATTACTCAAACATGAATGAAACAGAGCATAACTCCATGTATGTTTTTGAGCAGGCGACAACATTAAAACATAGTAGAAAGCTCAGAAAAGTTCAGTTATCATAATAGGGTTTATTTAATATCATTTGAAGTCAGAGCTAAAGTGATTGTCTGGGTGAATTTAGTGCATCCGTCGGAGCAGACATTCCACGATGGCAGCGGCTGAAGTTTGAAAAGAGCAAAGTAAAGCACGTTCATAAATTCAGGGATTTATTCAGGTATTACTGTAATGTCTTTGTCCTGTGTAAAAATTTAGAATATGTAGAATATTTTTATATGCAACTATAAATGGAAACTACAGTTCCCTCAAATATGGAAAAGTCCCCATATGGAAATGTTTTGTTTGCATTTGTCCCATTCTTCAGGTGGGCAACCCAGACACTTCCTCCAGTTCCATCTTTGTACTTCAGTGGGATTAAGGAGAACCTTGAAGTCAGGTAGTCGAGGTGTATGAATGTGTGCGAGTGTGTTTGGTGGTGGTTGTAGGGGCCATAGGTGCAGAACGGCTACCACACTTCAGGACAGCTAGGGCTAGGCTACAGAAGAAGCTTACCACCATCACTAGTGAATGACTGAGATAATGAATGCTTAAATGTAAGGCATCTTTGAATGTCTATAAAAGCACCATAAGACTGATCCATTATAATTATTAGGTCAATTTTATGTTCACATTTGGGGTTGTGGGGGACTGAAGCCATTTCTATGAGTCTTAGGAAGGGTACACCCAGGACAATGGCCAGTTAGTCCTTAGCGTGACGACAGATAAGCATTCATATTCTTTCACTGTGGGAAATTTAGCTTACCCAGTTCTCCCAACACATGTATGTCTGAAAGGGGAGAACCCACAGTGACACAAGGAGGATGCAAACTCCCTCAAACCTATTACCTTGTGGAGACCACTCTAAGTCACTCTACCTCCTACATAAGATTGTCTTGATCTGAGTCATTATAACTGACACTGCATCTTCATAAGTGTATCTACATATTTGTCGTTCCTGCTCCATGATCACCACTGCTATACTCAGTAAAGCCAGTTTGTTGTTCAAGTGAATTACAGAGAAATCAGTCCCAATCGACAAATTTACAACATGGAATTTAAACCCCTTTATCCAGGTTTATCCCAGCCTAAGCCTGGTTTATCCACTTCCTCTGCACTCCCGTCTGCTGCAGGGAAATATGACAAATATGAGAATAATGTAAGAAATCAGGATCAGTGGCTTTAAAACTTAAAAACTAAAAGTATATTAATTCAACTATGAGATTCAGACAAATATTACTGTCACAAATAAAAGTACTCAAAATCTGTTCTTAAAGGTCCTCTTTCATGCAAAATGAGCTTAACCTTTTTCTAATGTTGTTTCTACCGGAAACGCATTCCCAAAGTTGGGTAACACTTTAACCCTTAACTACATTGTATCTACCTCATTAAGTACAATGTAATACTGTGTAACAAACTGTAATAACATGTAACTATATTGTAATTAACCCTAACCTTGACCATTATTTACAGTATGTACAATGGAGATACATGTTACTTCAGTTTGTTACACGGTTTATTGTACTGTACTTAATGAGGTAGATACAATGTAATTAAGGGATAATGTAAAATAATGTGTGACACAAAATTGGGTTTTATTTTTACAAGCAAGTTACGCTCATACTTGTTTATACTACAATCTTCTCTGGGTAACTGTGGGTTCTTTCCTCGATCTCCCAGAATCAAAAGACATGTTTGTAGGTGAACTGGAGAATTTAAATGCCCCATAGTGAATGAGTGTGAATAATTATCTGTCAGTGTCAGCCCTAACAGACTAACTGACCATTGTCAAGGGTGTTCCCCGCTTAAGCCTCTAACAAAAATAATTTAAAACAGAATACAAAGTTGTTCTTGTTGATGATGTGTCGGTCCTTGTAGGGCTCGTCTGGTCGGGTCAAAGGAATGTAGGGAGCAGCTGCAAGAATCTACCTCTGTTTACCTCTTCACCAGTGATGCCTGCAGGTGTTCAGATCAGCTCACTGCAATGGGACAAGTACACTACAAAAGAGATACAGCCTAAAGATCAGGGGTTTCAAAACCTTTTTCATTGAGGGACATATTTGAAAATGTGCCTGGGTCTATATTTCTATCACAAGGTTTGTTAAAAAATTATGAATAGATGAAGTTCGTTTTTTAAATGTCCAAAACACACATCAGAGAACACAGGCTTTATTTCCTTTCCAGTGTCTTACATTATTTATCAAAACAAAATATATGATATAATAGATTTGATTTTAACAATAGCATCAGCTTGTTTGTCTGTACAGATGTGCTACAGTCTTTTACATCTCAAATAAAGCGGTAACAGTCCCACTGACGGTACTATCAAGTCTTGTGGACCGTCTCTGTGACCTGAAATTGACATAAGACCTGATGTTGTCGTGGAAAATTCAGGGACAGACCTTATTTAGTCCCGTTTTAGTCCTTGGTCTGCTTTAATTTTGCTTTCATTAATTTTTGTCCATAATTATGCCATTTAGAAAGACAAATATTTCACAATAGTGCACTTTGAGGCCCACTCCCATGATTCTTAGGTAACAGAATACAGTTAATCAAACCGTATGGCCTACAAAATAAGAGCACATTTTTTCTCCCTTATGCATCTATTTAAAATCAATTAAACAAAATTAATCCGGTATTATTTTGAAGTTTGAGTCGACTTCAGACAGAGAGGGGTAAGGTGAAGGCATTGGCGATATGTTCCTGTGTCTCAACAATCGTTCCACACAGCAACGAGGTGTCCTGCAGAAGAGACACCAGCTCTACAGGACCCTGGACAGCACCCGGCACTGGCTCAGTGTTGAAACCAGGATTTAGACCCTGGACTTGATCCTGGACTTGAGACTGGACTGGGTCAGGATTTAGTCCAGGACTTAAACCAGGATTAAGCCCACTCTGAACCGGATCACTGCTGGTTTCGGAGGTGGTTTTGTGGTCTTTTGAAGAGGTGGTTAGTGGAACTCTGGAAGTCTTTGGGTCTTTGTATCCACTCAGTCTTGAAGCCAGTGATCGTTTACGCTGGGTTTTTGAGATCTTCTTCCTCTCAGGGTCGTGGATCACACTGTGGCGCTGGAGAGAAACAATAAGACAAGAGTTAAGTTGTGGTCACTAAAGTAAAGGGGAGAATAGGCTTTTAAAATTGTGATTTTTAAAGAGAAGTTTAATTGTCTTTCAATTTGCTGAAGAAATTGGATGGTTCCAACAGTTTTTTGTTCAGAATAGAAAAGTGTGGTAAAGACAAACTTTCAAGTATGTTCAATAACTTATCTAGATATTACTTTTTACAGTGCTCTATAAATAATGTTAATGTCCTTACAGTAAGACTCTGCTTCATGGCGAATGTCCGTCCGCACCCCGGATGTGGACACGAATATGGCCTGAGCTCTTCGTGAAAGGAGCAGATGTGGCTCTGGAGGTTAAAGGCGGTGGTGAACGTCCTCTCACAGTCGTTTCTAGGACACTTTAGCACCAGCCGCGTCTCACTGTGCACTTTCTGGTGCTGCTGCAGGCACCACTCGTCCACAAATGTCTTTGAGCACTGATCACAATTTAATCTGACACGATGCTGCTCCTTTCTGTGTTTCAAATAGTCTGTCCAAGTCTTCCCAATAAAAACACAACCCGCCTCTACGCACGGATACCCCTTGTGCACCTTCTCGTGTCGTTTTAGTTTGCTGGGAAAGGTGAATCGCATGTTGCAGCCTTCCACTGTGCACTGGTAAAAAAGTTTGGAGTGTTGCTCACAGATGTGGGATTTAAGCTGCTTGTTCTTCTTGAATTCAAGTCCACAGTTTTCATATTTGCACATATATTTCTTTGTTTCTTTACAGTGGAAGCGGCCAATGTGGCGCGTCAGATTTGAGTTGGTAGTGAAGGCCTCAGTACAGCCATCAAAAGTGCAAGGAAAGGGTTTTTCACGGCTATGGATCAACTCGTGTCGTGCCAAATGGTATGGACTGCAAAAGGACTTACCTGTAATGTAAATGCAAGGACATTTTTAGGGTTAAAATGACAACTGTATGTAGAGAAAAAAAACGAAGTCTAAACCGGAACTGAGGAGCTTGCACTAGGACTGAACCAGGACTGGTGAGCTTGTACTGACATTGAACCTGGTCTGAGGAACTTGTACCAAGACTAAACCAGCACAGAGAGACTTTTTTAGTAAGCCAGGCCTGAGAAGGTTGTACTTGTGTATAAACGGTCAAAAACAGAAATAAGGAACTTACACTGCGACCAAGCCTAAACCAAAACTAAGGAACCTGACAATTATAATTTTAGTGACATTTTAATATATTTTCCACTATCAAAACGCTAGCTGCACCCAAAACAAAATAATAATTTTAATATCTAGAAATCAAGGCCTTACCGCAGTCCTGGTGTCCACACGTGTGCGGCTTCACCCCTGTGTGTTTACTAAGATGAGCGTCGAGTTTCCATTGTTTGTTATACGCAGCAGTACATCCCTGAAAAGAGCAAATATACCGCTTATGTTTCTCTGCTTTTCGGTCCATTTTTTGTCATAGACTCTTTAAATACGTCAGGTGTTTGGCATTTGTTTAAAAGCACCACGTTTTTGCTCTTCTCCTGTTTACAGCACTTCCTGGGTTGTGACAAAGAAGCCACTTCCGGTGCTTCGTTGAATTCGGCTTAGCTGCTGAAAAACTATTCATGTTTGAATTATTGGTGTAAATAAGTGGAGTATTTGGCCGGATTACTGGGATACGCATATTATAAGACAGAATGGTGTATCAGACCTTGCAGAAAAAGTTGACAACCGTCTGTGACGTTTTGATAAAAAGCTGAAGATTCAAATTCAAGGGATGCAATTTTGACCAGTCCCCCAGAATCGACAAACATCTGGTTAAGCCTTTCAGTGAGTTTCTTGCTTTACTTTTACTACCTTTATTTAGTTAGACACATTTACGCGTTTTATGTAGTATTTTGTTAGGTCAACGTTTAAATTTTGTGTTTATTTTATTTGATTTTAATATTTAAAAAATACACTAGGTGGCGGTAATGGTAATCACTGAAATAAACAAGGAGCAATCCGGAAGTTACGTGGAATCGTCTGGTGTTTGGGTATTTTGCAGCTGCCTTTAGGCCTAAGGTAATGATATTCTTGTTAAACGGTCACAAAAGCTACATATTTTTAAAGCAAGAAGAATAACATTTATCGAACATCTTTCGGTTTTGCCCTGTGTCCCTCATTTGTGAACTAAAACGCTGTCGGACATTTTAACCAACATTTGTTCATGCTTGCGTTAGCTTAGTTGCTTGTAGGACATCTCAGACCACAAAGATTAATCTAAACTGCATAAAAATAATTTCATTGTTAGTATATTTTATGTATGTTATTACATCACATTACAGCATCTTTAAAGTGTTTTAAATCTAATGTATAGGTAACTGATGATTCAATATTAGAATCAATACTAACGCTAATAGTTTCTGGTCTAGACCTGGCTTATACAACATTTATTTATGATTTTTAGCTGATTATTTTCCTATACCTTTAAAAAATATATATTATGTGTTTGGTTTTATGCATTTTTGAATGGACAGTCATAACTATTAGTGTTTTTGTTCATGTTTTTCCAGCTTTCTTGGCATAAAGATTCTGCTTCACTGATAACGCCCCACACTGCACAATGGTAAGTGTGGTGAAAGTGAATTGTCTGTAAGTCTGTAAGCATGTCTGCCCTGCGACTAGCTGGCCTTTGTCCAGTCAGTGTGTACTCCGCCTCATGTCTGTATAACCTCTGCTTAATCTGTATTGAAAATAATTGTCATAGAACACACTTTAACACATTTTTTCTCTTTTTTAGGGTGAAAGAAAAGGAACAAACAAATATTACCCTCCAGATTTTGATCCAGCCAAGGTTTGTCAGTCACAATCATTGCTGCTACAGAAGTTACTCATTCTTGTATTAAAAACTTTCTTATTTCTCATTTGTAGCATGGGTCTCTCAATGGCTACCACAAAACCCACGCCCTTCGAGAAAGGGCCAGGAAGCTGTCTCAGGGCATCCTCATTATCAGGTAATAGAGGAATCATTGAATATCTTTATTTAATTATCCTTGAATTATCTGTTTTACCATGTGTTTTTTTTAATATGTCAGGTTTGAGATGCCCTATAATATCTGGTGTGATGGCTGCAATAACCACATCGGGATGGGTAAGTTTGGAGCAATATGTTGGAATAGCAAGGCTACAGCCAATCGTAACTAACATTTTGAAGCAGATAAATTAATTATACATTTTTTTTTGTAGGGGTTCGGTACAATGCTGAGAAGAAGAAAGTGGGGAACTACTACACCACGCCAATCTATAGGTTAGACAGAGACAGAGAATTTGAAAATATAGGCCAGTTCTTGTCAAACTGCGGTAGAGGTATCGCTGGTGGTACATGGGATTTTTAAAGATGAAAACAATTATACAGATCATTACAGATTAGTGTAGTTTACTGTTGCCTAGTAGGCCTGTGCAATTAATATATCGATGCGTCAGCTACCGCCATGATGGGAAGGCAAATTTCTTTTACTTTATTTTTATATATACAATGTTTTCAAACCAACTTAAGGTAAGATAATTACCTTAGAGTGCTATAGAATGGAAATATGTGCCTGACAGAAACGTAATACCCCCCCTTTAATTTAGGGCCAAAAAAACAGTTCGTATTCTTTTTGTTTTTGGTTGAGTTTACACACAGTTTGTGGTGTTTTGTGCAGGTTCAGGATGAAGTGTCACTTGTGTGTGAACTACATTGAGATGCAGACGGACCCTCAGAACTGTGACTATGTGATCGTCAGCGGCGCCCAACGCAAAGAGGAGAGATGGGACATGGAGCAGAACGAGCAGATCCTCACCACAGGTACACATCTACACACCTGTACAACACAGAGATAACTTACTAGTTTGATAAAGATAAATATACTACTTTGATAAAGATATTTCAGTTATAAGATTGGCCAATATCAGTGTTTTGGTAGGCTGTTTTTTTTATAAAGGAAAAGCCAAACAAGTCATAGAAATATGTATGTAATATCTCATCTCATCTCATCTTCTACCGCTTATCCGGGGCCGGGTCGCGGAGGCAGTAGTCTTAGCAGAGATACCCAGACTTCCCTCTCCCCAGACACTTCAGCCAGCTCTTCCGGGGG
>JAVQKG010199675.1:0-11221 GCA_036025885.1 Hypseleotris bucephala
GGGCACCTGGCTACAAGCCCTTTATAATAAACAAATTGATTAGGCTACGCGGAAGTAGCGGCACGCCCCGCCCACTCTGTAGTACGGTAACCCAGTGGGACATAAACCCTGCTACACAATGTTTAGAAATTTGGATACAGCCAGTGTTTTTGTGTAGGAGAAAAGCAGTGAGAAACCATTTCTGGTAAACAGTGGCTGTCTATATCTAATACAGTTTGATGTTGATTTTGTGTGCTGTTAGAAGAGACCAGGTGTGAAGGTAATCAAAAGATTGGAGACCTACAATAATAAAACTGTGCTTCTTCCTCCTGCACAAGGACACAATCGGAGATAACGGCTTAAAGGCTTCTATACAGACTACAGTGAAAGCAGATGAATCAGACCACTTTGTATCTGACATGGTCAATTTAACAAAATTATCTATACTTCACAAACTGTGAATTGTTTCCATACCAACTTGTACTACTCTGTATTTAGGGAGTTAGGGAGTTCATTGATTTGTAGTGCTAAAGCTGCTCAGTACATCTGTTGTCACTGTAAGTGTCTCCATTATATATATATAATTCATACTTAATGTATGAGCATATAATTGGGTACTTGTGAACTATGTGATTATGTTTGAAGCCATGGACATTAAAGTTCTTTTTATTCATACAGCCCATCAATGCAAAGAAAGTGTGCTCGCCTTTGATGTAAGTGATAGTGGCTTGTCTGATGAGCCACATTCTTCTATGACAATGTGGCTGAGTGCCAAAGACAGACAGAGCAGATGTGTTAAAATAGCTTCACACACTTCTTCTTGCATGTGGCTTGTAAAACTTTTTGTGATTACTCAGAAGTGACGCCACTGTTATTTTAGTAAAGGTCTGTTAAAATAGAAGCTCTATAACCTCTGTCAAGGCTTTGCGTCTCACAATGGTCTCTCTGAAGATTCACCTTTCAGATGTAAAGCTCTAGGCAAATCCTATATCACGCAATGGAAATAAAAACATATTTCAACTATGGAAATTTGTACCGTAAATTTAGAAAATCCCAATGATACATTTGGATTATTCTGCTAGCAGCCTTATAAACTACAAAGCAGACCTCCGCCCAGAGTAGCTATTTTCCCTATGCAAATGAGCGTATTAATTTATTTACTGTACATAATAGTATTACTTTAGATCAAATCAACTGCCTTACTAGCTATGAAATGCTAAAATATTACTTAAATTCCACAAGCCAGGAGTGGGAGAAAAGACTGTCTCACAACAGCCAACAGAGGCAAGAATCCAGACGGTGATCCGGATCAATCCCAAAGTTGAATTACTTCCTTGTGCCAGTACTGACCTTCCCCGAACGTTTCATCCAAATCTGTTCAGTAGTTTTGTTGCTAACAGTAGTTTTGTTGCTACGCACACACACACACATGTTGACGGACCAAATCACATAACTTCTTGGGTGGAGGTAACAAACTTGTCATTTTTCAGCTTTCTCAAATATGCTTCTCTGTGTTTTTACTGGGCTCTTTTTTCTTTCAACACAAATACTTCATCAGCCTCTTATTTGCCCAATCACTCTCTCTAAGTCTAATACTTACTCCTGAGTGTGTTGTAAAAGTGAGTGGGAGTCTGTGTGGCTCACAATCCACGTCAAAAGAAACACTCGGAGAGATGCTGGCATGTTTCTAAGCAACGTGGACAAACATAGACAAAGAAGTTCATGTATTTTTTCCTCAAAGTCTACTTCACCCGTTCTCTTGTATAGTGCTTGGGCTTTAGTTTCCTCCACAGTGGTTCGAATGCTCCCCACAGAATACGCCTCCAGTATCAGGGGATCAACTAGCCCAGTGGTCTTTTTAGTACGCCATCTTTTACATCAGGGTTGTATGGTTTCTCCTACAACAACAGCTATCATGAAGTTTAATTGCTTGTGAAATAAAAGGTAGATTGAGAGAGAGAAAGGTGGGGATTATTGGCACGTTGAGTGTTGCTCCCTCATCTCATCAAGAGGTTGTCGGTTCATTCCTTGGACCGGCTGACTTCAATCTCTCCATTTGGGGTCTGCATGTCCTCTCTGTCTTATTGTGTTTCTTCTGCCCTTCCTATCATCCAAAGTAATGCATGTGCCAGGAGAATTGGTGACTCTAATTTGCTGCTGTGAAAAAACGTGAGTGAATGGTTGTCTGTCTATCAATTGATGTGAGTGATTCACCACACTCAAAGCTGGTACTAACTGTTTGAGTACCTCGCCTTACGCACATAGTTGCTCAGGTATAGACTCCAGTCAGAATGAATTCTTTACATTAATCATATTGGTGATACAGCCACATCAAAAGAAGGGGGTATCACAAGCTGACATTTTCCACAAGCTTACATCACTCCATCTCTGTATCTCTTGTTGATCCACTGCTCTGTGTTATAAAGCTCTTCACATGGCTCTATTATATCCCACCACAGTGAGTCAACATCATACACTCAATATTAATATGCAGTTTAATGGGAAATGTGTGACGCCAATACAAACAAATGATACTAGGCTACATCATTTATAGCAAATCTTATGCCCATAGTCGTCAGGATAGGCTCCAGTCACCTGCGACCCCTAACAGGAATAGGCGTATACAAATACATCCTGTAGATTTTTTCCTTGTTCATGAAATCCATTTTATTTATTTATTTTATTCTTACTTTTGGGTTGATTTCTTGAAGATGGTTTACATACTATACAAACTTGTTGCTGAATGAGTTAAGATGAGCTTACAGAGAACCCTGTACTGAGTGCTGTATGTTGAACTCTCTCTTTATATACATCTGGTATACATCTGTTGGCCATAGATTTACACCCTACACCTCTTTTTTTATATTTTTTGGTTTCCAGTTTGTTTACCTCCACTCAAGCTCTTACAGGCAAACCACTGTTACAAACCACCAAGCTTCTTTTGTCCACTGTCTATTGATGCCCATTCCCAACATGCCACGGTGCGATGAGTAATGCCTCCAGCCGAGATTATATCGAAGAGAATGGATTCATGTGGATTCTGCACTGAACTGTGGAGGTACAGTCAAGATACCATCCTGCTGTTGTTGTGAAAGCTATCTCTACTCATAATAGGGCTTACATGTAACAAGAGGAGTGCATCTGTTTGAGGCTGGTTTGAACCTCCATCTCTTTGTAAATCATATGTGTATATTGATGAAATATATAAAGAACCTAAAACTCAGTGTTATGACTGTATAATAAAACTGGGCTAGTGGAGATTATGTGTGCGTAACATTTGCTTGGCATGGCATAGTATGTGGTTGAAAAACATGCATGCACACACACATTTACACACTCAGTGGCCCTCTATGGCCACAATAAAATGGAAAGGCACATACTATACTTTTGCCAAGCTAAGCTACAACAGATTAGCTTGATTTTGTCTGTTTCTTTCTTCAGTATCCAGAACTGCAAAGTCACCCAATATAGACTCAGTTATAGATTTTATATACATACATGTTTCAAAGGCTACTTCATCTGAACATTCCCACGGTGAAGTCAAGGGATTATAATCTATTGCTGTCTTTTGAGAGATGTGTGTGATTTGTGAGTTTCATTTAGCTCAACAGGAAACATTAAGGAATAAATTCCCCATGACTTTCTTTCAAACCATATCTAAGTTTGTGTGCATGATGTAATGAGTTGTTTCTCACACGCCAATCTGACTGAAATACTTTTTCTGCATCAGGACCAATTATTTGTGGAAATATGCAGATAAATGTTGTCATGTATTACATTGCACTATGTCTTTGATTGAGCAGTTAATGCGAGGCTTTAGTTTTCTCAGATAGATTGTATTTGTTTATGTGAAAAAATAATCCCTATAAATTTTATGTTTTGTGAAATCTGCATGTACTTGTCCAGGGTTTTTTCCACAACATTTTTGCTTCACTTTTTGTTCTCAATATATTTTACAGTGTTTTTTCTGCATCTATTTCCTAGATTCTTTTTAAGGTACTTGTTAGTTGTTAGTTAGAAAACTTCAGGGTTTTATCTGTACGTAAGTATTGGCTAGTGGAAGTGAAGTATAGAGACATAAATATATCTACAGTTTGTAATGACATTGCCTGTGAATGTAGTTTAATCATGATGGCAGTTTCAGCTTACATCCGCGTGTTATTTCCAGAGTGCACTGAATGTAAAAGGAGGAACATGTGCTGGTGCTGTGTGATGAATGAGACTTTTCTTATCCCACAGGAAATTGTGGTGTCAGATGCAATTCTATGTGTAAGGCACTAGAGTTTGATAATTGCAATTATTTTGCTTTCAGTCTTTATTTTAAGCTTCATTTCCTCTGTTTCCTTAAGACGCTTTTCCTTCTTCTATTTGTACATTCTTGTTTGTTCTTTTCCCGCATCTCCCTGTAGGTATACCTGCTGGTTGCAATTTTAGGTGTGTTAAATACAGTATATGATGTAATAATGTATTGTATTGCTATAGATTACATTAAATAAACTTGATTATTAAGGTATTTTACTATCATAGTTTTCTGATTAACCTTTTTTTAAAAGCACTGTCAACTGGAAAATCACTCATTTTCCTCCACAATATGTATAAGTGACCTCGCCAATGCGATACAATACAACCCTTTAGTCATGCCAGTTTCAGATTGCATTTTCTATAGGTTATTGAAGCTTGATGGTTTTGAAGTGTTAAGATAAGAGATCTTGTACTTGCTCTGCTTTAACATTCAACAGGAGAAAAGTAAGTCTTCAGTTCATGTGTGTAGTCCCAGCTAAAGGTCAGCTGCATGTGGAGGGTCGAGATTGAGAAAAGGTCACAGGCTTCTTTGAAACGACTTGTAACAAATAGTGAGTAGATGACGAACAAGTTGGCTAAATCTGTATAATTGTTGTGTGAAATTATGACATTGATTTGTTTTTAAGTTGTAAACGTTCTGAAGCATCCTTAGGTGAATCTGATGAAAGAAAAATTATGCTCCAGGAAGTGTCTATGGTCACGGCAGTTCTAGCAGAGACACTGTAGATGTTAATGTGACATTTAAACCAAACTAACTGCTTCAAGTGTCTATGGTGCTGCCCGAGGACAGAAAGTAAATGTCTCCTTATACAAGACTGGTTTTATTGTTTTAATAAGATAATATTTTGGGCTTGATTTAAAGATATACAGTATACTGTAAATGTAGCAGTTTTTTTCATTATGCTTTTAGTTCAAATTCTTATGTAGATGTAGCCTAGTTGGTTTAATTGCTTGTGTAGCTCTTTTTGTGTACATGAATGATGAAATAATAAACAATGAATGAATGAAGATTTCCAGGTCATGGGCCAAACAAGAAATCATAATGTTGCTTGCAGTTCAATTGAATATTTGCCTGTGAAAAAAAAAAAAAGTGGGTCCATGTTGGGTCTTTGTCTGGCAATTTTACCACTGCAGGATAGGACGGGTGGCTACTTTAAATTCTTCTAGTTTTTTTCTTTAATTTCTGATGCACTGACTAACCTTCTGCCACACCATATCAGAACAAGTGGATTTAGAAATATGTGGAGCCAGCACTGCCATCACACGACCTGCAGAGAGGAAGTGGGAACTGGTAAACTAAAATATTTAACAATGTTAAGATGAGAGGGTCCTAAAGTTTAGTTATATACTGATCACTGATGAAAGGGATATTTGACTTCTGGATAAAAATACAGAATGATACATTTAAAAAATATAGTAAAATGTTTTGTCTAATTTAATATATCTATAATAATCTCAGGACGCACGTCTTTGTGGTCCTAATGCCTTTTACCTGTTGTATTTCTAAACACAGTGTGACCATTTTATAGTCTTTATAATATTGGGTTGGTCCCTGGCATACTTTCTTACAGTCCCTTGCAGGATGTGTGATTTTCTTATTGCCATTTAAGATAGTGTGGGTCTCTAACATCCTCACTACGGCTGTCACCCTGCCGCTCACTGTAATCGTTTGTGAAAGACCCTTACGCTCGCTAGCCCCTCTGCTGCACACTTCATTCTGGTTTTTAGACAGACATCAAAATGCATTAGCTGTAGTGTTAGATGGGGGGCAGGATGCGTGAAGCCAAGGTGGAAATAAAGATATTAATTCCCAGGTTGAAAAGGAGGGAAACTGCTACCACATCTGTACAAGTATTGGTTATTCAGTGTGCATTACACTTTGCATACAGTATTTTGTGAAGTAACTCGCTGTTCTCAGCCTAGGGGCATAGGCCAAGTAATTACTCTATTTTAATTCACTATATCTTTCAAAACCTTCATCACAGTGAAAAAGAACTGCTGCCTGGATATGCTGTTTTGTGCATTAGTCATCAAGACCACATGATTTTCTGTTTTTAACAAGATACTCCAGCCCCAAGAGGCCACAAGGACTAGACAATTGTGCCACTCCCAAGCTCACTTAAATAATATACATATACTGGTATTGCAATAAATAACTGCCATATCAAGATATAACTACCTACACTAAACCAAAAAAGAAAAAAAAGACCTACCATATTCAGTGTGCATTCAGCTTTGCTAAAAACGGGCATTTATGCCTTTTAGGGCTTGATTTGTGGGGTGACATTCTACAACACTAGCTCTGCATATGCGCCACACACTATCAACTGAGCTCACATTTAGCTGGCAACTCACCATTCTTTGCTACAGGACATACAGTATACTATAGGTCACATAATTCTTCTGTTATCATTTTTTGTGTTCCTCCCCATCATTCTCAAATTAAGGTATGTACAGTATTTTCCCACATTTTGTTCCCCCTATGGCGTGTAGCACAATTGAATGGTAAATATGGACTTAATGACTTGGCAATGGGGGGCTTGCCTGCTTAATGAGGACGCTCTCCTGCTCAAGCACGATCAAATGAGAGCCTAATTTGATTTTCCCTCTTGACCTCTATTCCTCCTGGAAAACTACAAAGCACTAGGGACTTTTCAAAGACTCGTGCCGAGAATGCCTAGGTGTGTAACAAGAGCGGGACGAGATAATGATGGGATTTTTCAGGCAAGCACATGTGCCACATCCTTACGCCGTGCACATCTATACTATACACACATTTATAACTCAAACCTTACTACTATTGCTTATAGAATGATTTCAAGTTCTTCTATTAACAATCTGCAACTTACCAATTTACAGTTGATATTTAAAAAAAAACATCATTATTTTCATAGTAGAGTAATCTTATTTGCCGCAGCACTGACCTTTTCAGGAGCACTTCACTTTTTTATCAAGAGAAGTGTGGAACTAGAAACCCATACATTGCTACCACTTTTGTTGGTGTAGCCAGAAGTGGAAAAGTAGGCCTTGAAGGGACATATGCCTTTAAACCTGAAACAATAGCTCACATGATTGCAAGAAAAATAGCATTTGTGCAGTTGTGTAAAAACTCATAAGATTTTAAAGCTGTGGGTGGCGTTCATATTTGTCTGTTTTTCTAACTTTTCTTGAAATGGGATTTTGTGCCTTAGATGTGGCAGATCTAGTGACTACATCAGGCACAACCAGCAGACTGTGGAGAATACTACAGCAAAGATGGCAAACTCGCATGATCACCACAATCATTGAACACATGTTACTGATTGGCTTTTATATTTTCTCTATACTCTTCTATGCTCTTGCTTAAACTTCCTAACCTGACAAAAGCTAGACTGATAACATGTAGCCCCCATGTCCGGTTCCACACATTTGAACATTTTCAATCTGGAATGACTCCCACAGTTGGGAAAGAGGAGAGATTATTTGGAGATTATTGGCCTGTGCCAGCTCAAGATTAGATGCTGTTTTAGCCAATCAAAGCATTAACTGATATGAATGGCCAAACTAGAATCATAATAATATAACAAATTGCTTCTTGCTGGATGATTTTTAATGTTTTTGCAAAGATAGCATCATACTATAAGTGTCCCCATGTTGCTAACATTGCTATAGCCTTGTTGGTTTGCATCACTGGTGTTCAGAACAAACGTATCAACTGGAGTCTGACACGATGCAATTTTGTTGTAAACCTTCTTTGTGCTACCTTTTCTTTTCTAAACAATTTTTTAACGTGTGTGCAACACTGAATTCATAGTCGGGAACTCTGGTAGCTTCAAATATAACCGAGTTTGCAAAAATCTATGGGTTAGGTTTAATTAAAAAAAATTAACTACTAGAAGTTTCCATTAATCTCTCTCTGCAAACAAAATGTAACGCATTGTAATGCTTTGTTCGTGATAATACTTTTTTTCATAAGAGCCAAAAACTACAGCCTATCCTAAGTGACTAACAGAGCCTACTAAAAAAAAAAAAGAAATACGTAAACAGATCATAATATACCACTGCCCTACAACATTAACATGATCAAATTAATGACAAAACTAACCATTTAGGCTATTGTAAGACTATGTTGCACTGATAGAAGTGGTAACAATTTCTGGGTGTTAAATGCTCTGTTATATGCAGCTAAATACAGTATTTGACACAGACCTGGAGCTGGAGAACAGAGTGGATGTAGCCAAGGCTTTGAGACTAAATGCTTTCATGACACCTGCTGGTGCAGCTCACACTGTGGTCGGTACCTCCCCCATCATCTATCCATCAACACAGCGGTAGATGCACACTACATATACTCTCTACATTTGTTGGTTACATTTTCATTACATGCCTGCTGACCCATATGAAGACAGAAATGCAGTCTCTGGGTATTGCAAGAAAATGTCAGGGACAAATCTGAATCTTCAACTAAGTAGGAAGTGGGAAAATGAAACAGTGCTTAAAGACCTGTGTTGTTTTCTTAATTATTATTGTTATTTTACAAAGTATTTCTCTGTCAGTTGTAACTTTCTGTTATATTATTCTGTGCATCTTATTGTCAATATTCACGTTCTTCTTTCATTAGATCTGGCATGGGGTAAATTTTATAGACTGCCTGACATTTGGATGAACAGTGTGGCCTAGTCAGTGTACTTTTTCTCTTAGGGGCATGTCAAGTCGGGCAAACCTGGTCACTAGGCTGACTTCACAAATTCCAGGACTTTGATAATCAGCTAGGCAACTCACGCGCATATCAACATAGATTCTGATCTCTTCAAATCATTCCGAGACTGAAAATAAATTCTGAGACCTCTCATGCTATTGTAATTGACCTCCACCAGTTATCTTTAGTGCACCAATTAAAGAAAGTGGAGCTAGTGAAAGGCAAATAGTGACTTCATGCTTTATTTAATTAGTCACCTCGACAACCGCTTTGCAGCCTTTGTTAATGCCTTTGTGTGTGTTCAGTCTTCGCCAGGCTGATGACCTACGGCCCTCATTCACACACAGAAGTCTGTCTGCGTGTGTGGCCATGTCCAACAGTTCTTCCTATCACTACATTTGGAGAATTGAACATATTTTTTGTAGCCAATGATCTTCCTGACGATTAGTGCTTAGGTGCTTTTCTTTATGCAACTGTTCGGTCACTTCCCCGAGCACTGTGTGTAGACTACCGCTCAGTAGTCGGGGGCAGCGCGCACAGTGCACTACATCCCAGGCGTCCCTCCGCGCATCACCGCATCAGAATGGATTTACCCGCCTAGCACTAAAACTACTTTTCTTTCGCGCCTAGGATTATAAATTGGACTTAAAGAAACATCTGTTATATCCTTGCAGATTTTTGGAGACAACATGTTAGGAAACAGTTTGAATCCATGCGCAATCTTGCTCTTTTGCGTTTACTCTTCTGCGACGTCCGATTCGTTTGCATTTACCGAGGAGCCCTTTGAGAGAACCGGGAAGGCAGACGGCTACTGTAGTCGGATACTACGGGCTCAAGGCAATAGAAAAGAGGGCAGCAACGAGTTTCGACTCCGCGTCGAGGGAGACCCGGAGAGTTACCAGCCGGGCAGCACTTACAGAGGTAGCCTATAGATTTCCACACAATTACACAAATGTAGGCTACATGCCATTATGCATAATACAAAATCTAATGCATATTTTTCATTCGTACGATCTATATCTCTATAAGTCTCAGTTTCATTAGAAGAATGAGCGTTCACTTTGAGCGTTTATTATGATCAAAATTTTAAAAGTACCTCAGCAAACTTATTGTTGCTATCTGCCATTCTCTTCTATTGTCCAAATAGATCTGAAGAGACATCAGACCCTGCTTTATGTACAAAGTTTGGAGAAGTGATTGGCACATCTGCTTTGGGCATGAGGCACATGCTGTTCTTACAATAATTATTAGCTGCACATTCTTTCGTTATTCAAAAATTCAAATAGGATGATGGATTTCAATTATTAATCAATTATTGTAAGTTATTTATTTTTTGGGCAATATCGTTTTCTGTTCTTTAGAATAGAAGCTGCATTGACAAGCCATCATAACTCCACACATTATCAAGTCAACTGTTAGAAAAATTATTGGAGCATGGATATAGAAACTGACCTCAATTCATAAGAACCCATAGAAGTGTGAATATATACACACAGGTTGCTCCATTTTCTAAGCCATTTCAGTTGACACTCTCTTTTTTGTCTTTGTCCAGTGACTCTGACCGCGGCCAGCCCCTCTTATTTTAGAGGCTTCACTCTTATTGCCCTTAGAGCGGGCGCTGAGGGAGACAAAGATGAAGACTATGCTGGGAATTTTCAGGTAAGAGGCATAATAGAGGCATAATACTGTAAAAAATATCATGTCCAATTAAGAGTGCTTTACCTGCAGTGCATATGGGCATCATATAGTATGATTGCTATTGCAAGTGCAAGTGCGGATGATCAAGTGCATTATTTATTCACTGGCCACAATCACAGTGGTGGAAAACCCCCTCAATCGCTACAGCTGACCAAAGACAGATGGAGATATAGCAGCCTACGGCCAACTACCGTGACAATTACACTGACTCATTCATACTTTCAGGCAAAGTGGTCATAGGTGTATTCTAGAAGTTCCCCAAAAATAATAAAAAGTTAACAATAAAAAAATGCCCAAAATTGACTGACCTTATTACCGACGCCAGGAGGTTATGTGATCGCCGGCGTTGGCGTGTGTGCGTGCGTGCGTGTCAGCGTGCGTGCGTGTCCGCGTGCGTGTCTGTGATCAAGATAACTCAAAAACTACAGCACGGATTAGGATGATAGCTTTCAGGGATGGTCAGGACTTGTTTAAGGACAAAGTGATTAAAATTGGGTACATGTGCGATGAATATTAATTAAGTTATTAATTAATTAAGCTTAAACTTTTAAATGCTATAACTCA
>JAVQKG010199747.1:0-14332 GCA_036025885.1 Hypseleotris bucephala
TCCCCCGGGAGGTGTTTCAGGCATGTCCCTCTGGGAGGAGACCCCGGGGAAGACCCAGGACACGCTGGAGGGATTATGTCTCTCAGCTGGCCTGGGAATGCCTTGTGATCCCCCCGGAAGAGCTGGCTGAAGTGTCTGAGGAGAGGGAAGTCTGGGGATCTCTGCTTAGACTGCTGCCTCCGCGACCCGGCCCCGGATAAGCGGTAGAAGATGATGCCTACTGTGTCATCTGGCCATTGTTCAGGATGTATCCTTGCCTAAAGCCCATAGTTACTGTAGAAGACTTAAGCTACAAAAAAAAAAGAGTAAAAAATGAGCAGATGAAAGTAAATTAATTTTGAATGTTTTTTAAGAATTCAAGTGAGATTGAGTACCATCTACAAATATTTGAGTAGTGACTTAACCCAGACTCATTGATACTGTCCTGGCTGAGAGTAAGACCTATGTGGACTGACAATGACACGGGACATTCCAGTGGGCTATACAGTACTGTGTGACTCACTGTCTAAAACAACCTTCTGCTGTGCCACTGACCAAACACAAACCATGGACTTGTACTGTTGTTATAGCACAAAGACTCAGATAGCCAGGCCTTTGAAGCACTCCAGTCATGCTCCATGTCACTGAGGTAGCTCACTCAGACTATGATATCAGGTTAGGAACATAGTACTCATGTGGTGCATTATATGATCTGTCTCTGCAATCCACTGTCATAAATCAAAAGTGCTCAAGTCTGCTAAGAAGGGCCAATAACTTGTCAACATGAGCTGTCCAATGAAAATGACTACGCTACATCACATTAGATAGGAACTTGAGTGCTGCAAGACTAGGTAAATATTTTTATCTGCCCCACAACTCAAATGCCTAAGAAATCAGCTTTTTAAACATTTCTGGCTCAAATGCAGCAAGACTCACACACACAAAAGCCCTCAAACACAGAGAAGCTACCAACAAAAATGTATTGTAAATGGGCATTGTGCTGTTAAATGTCCTAAAAATAAGTACTATATTGTGTAAACACTAGAATATGTGTTGATTACCAAGCCTTCTACTGGCCAGACGTGGATAGGTCAATGGCTATAAGTGGACCCCGGTCATTTTATACACTTTTGAACCATAAACTTGAGCTGTGAATTACACTTTCAACATTTAGATATGAGATATGTGATAGGGCTGTATATTAAATAATGATGTAGTTATGTTAATATAGACCAGTAAAAAAGTCAATGTCAATCAGATTTTCTTTTTAAAATATAGGACACATATATATTTTTATTACAGTACTATTATTATTTCATCTAATAATAATTTGTCTTAATATGATACATGTGTGATTATTAACATATGTTTAAGGGGGTACTCATGGTATGACAAAAGCGCCCAGGGGGTACACAACACAGAGAAGGTACCACTGTTCGAGTCTACTTTTGAACACAACAAAAATACATCTTGTCCTTGAACTGTTCTATTATACAAGTGCTACTTCAATCAAATGTTTCAAGGGTTGTTCTCAATTGGTCTCCCCTCTCTAACCCTGTTGCTGTCTTTGTAATCAACTACCGGTACACCCTTCCTGATTATTCTATGTATGTAACAGACAATCTCTATTTAACAAATACTCACCTAATTAAGGATCTCACTCCAAAATCATGCTTTATGGCTTATACTATTTGTGTTGTTATTTAGCATATTTTAAGTTATTAAAAAGATAAGAATTATGTAACACAAATTGAGATTTTTGTTAACCTTTCCATTCAATATCTTCTTGCAAAATATATCTTATGCTGATTCATTCTATTCCTAGCAGTCTGATCTGGTGAAATGGTGGGTACACGTTGCTGTTTAGGAATGCTGAGATGGTTCTGTCAGTTGGCCCTGACCACAAGGATTCCGGGCCACAAGTCTATACCTGAATGTGTGTGTGTCCATTTCAGTTCACCATCATGGAAACAGTCTGTGATGTTGGATGTGTAATGGCTGACTCAGTAATCTGATGTTTGGTTTGTGGCTCACTCAGAGTACAGCTGCTTTTCTCTTTTATCTGTACAGTGATGTCATTAAGCACAGATAAAAAAAAACACTTTTTTTAACAGGCTGCTTCCCCACCCTGTTTTATAGCCTCTTTTACACTTACTAGCAAGTATTGTATGCTATAAATACTTAAGTGCTAAGGGTTGCGGTGTACCCAAATGTATTGTTTTAACAGTACCTACAATGAAAAAAAAAATGTACACTGTATTTTAAGAAACTACCTGGCTTGGTTTTGTGACAAGCCAGATGAGATTTAACCAAGTGTGTAAATCTGTGTGTAAATCTGATCTCCACCTTCCTTTCTAAACTAAATACATGCTTTCTCGTGTTAATTACTTCTATATTTTTAGCACATTTAATGGTTGCGATATCCATACCACAAAGAACCTACAATGATTTTGTTCCTTCAATGTTAGGCTACTTCTGTTCTTGGGAAATGAAAATAATTGACAGGTATGAAGGTAATTATTAAATAGTTCCACAGAAAGATATGACATCATCAAGGTTCACCTGCAGCACTCCTATAAAAGGAAGTCAAAATAGTATTTAAGCTGAACATCAGTAGGATAGAAATTCTATAAATCTATGACTGCACTTGGATTGAGGTAAGAATGTTCAACTAATCATTCAAACCAACTCTGAATGCTAAAACTGTTCAGTAGATGCATCCTCTAATGTGTAACTATACTATGCGTATTTTTGTTAGTCTGATTACAGAAATGAAGACTGTGGTGATTTTTATGCTTTGCTGGATGGTGCCTATAGCTTCTCCAATGGTCAGCATATTCCACTCAGCTCTTTGCCCACATTTTCAGATGTTTACCTGTGATTTGTACTTATAATTTAAGTGTCTTTTTTGTTCAAAAATCTCTAGGTGTCTAACACATGTGGCACTGTTGTGCTGGATATGGCGAAACAGGCTGTTGATGACATGTACCAAGGTTGCACCGACAAAATGGCTAAAAAAGTTGAGCGTGAATACTTCCCAAGAGAGATGAAGGATAAAGATTTTGCTAAGGCTTGGAATCAGGCAGATGTAAAAGCACAACAGAAATTTGCGAAACGACAGGACAAGGACTTAACCAAAGATGACATTCAAGCTATCTTAGTTTACTCCCAAGGAAACCCCGATATCTACACTCCATTTAATGCAGCAGTCAGAGATGGTAGACCAAAATACACAACCTCCTTTCCATACCATGCTTTACATTTTTGGCTCACTTCTGTTGTACACATCCTCAACCCTAAAAAACAATGCAGTACCGCTTACAGAAGAAGCACAATGATCTTTAAAGGCAAGATCAACCAAGAATTCCGCTTTGGTTCTTTTACTTCCACATCCAAGAAGCCAGATCTGATTCACTTTGGTAAAGAGACCTGTTTTCAGATTGAGACCTGCTTTGGGGCATACCTCAAAGATTACCCAGTTCTTGGTGATCACGAGCAAGAAGTACTCATCCCTCCGTACGAGAAGTTCAAAATTATCAAGATTGCAGAGAAAAGCTACCAAGCCCTGACAGATTGTAAAAAAATCTTTGTGGTAAAGAGTACAGGAGATCTCAGTGATCTCAACTGCAAGGCAAGTTACCCTGTTTAGCTTCTATAGCTTTTTGTGTTTGCTATTAAAATTGTTTAGCAGTTGAAAAAGTCTGAACATGCAACAATTGAAAAGTCCAATCGCTTGAGCAAGAACTTGTCATATGATTTGATACATGTAATAACTGATTTCCAATTAAACACTTCTGATTAATGCTATAGGTTACCATAGCAAAACAGTAGGCCCTAAATTCAAATTTACAATGAAAAGTAAACATAAGCAATGAAAAAATGTATAATTGTCTGTGTCCAGAAATCCTTCAGAAATAGTTCAATGTGAGGACCAAATAATTCCAAGCAAAAGTGAGTTAACTTTACCATTGCAAAATAGGGCCACTGATTTAGACATATGTGCTCTCAAAGTGTTTCAGGTTTGCATTGTCATGTAATTCAGCACAGTTAAGTTACGGTTCCCTTTTTAGTTAACCCCTTCCCTACCTATTTGTATATCCTGTTTGCAAACCTCCACACGATGCACGATTACACGATTATATCACTCAACATTCTACATCTTGTGTTGACCAAGTTGTTACACATTGACCCAACCACCTATTAAAACAGGCTGTGCCGTTTATGTCAGGGTTTCTCTCCAGAGGCAGTAACTAGGCCATACTTTGTTGACTGAAGACTCTATATCAGTCTAAATATCATCTGTCTTCTGTTTGTTTTTGCTGTCTACATTTAGTGTTTTATCTGTCTATATCTGCCACTCCCTATTGTGATAATGGGCAATGCTTTAATTTTAAAACAAGTTTATGGCATAAATATGAACAATGATTCACACTGCTGGCTATTCTTACGCAAATAATACATAATATACTGTAGAGATAATTTATTTTCATATTCAAGGTACTCAAAATCATTCTTAGATGGATATTGGGTAAAATTGGGCCTTTGAATACATGCTTCAATATAAGAATTCTTCAAAGATTACATTAAAGGCCTTTCTATTGCACAAAAGGTAGAAAAATGCATTATTAGGCTTATGTAGCAGTGTAGTCAGTATATTCTGGCTTCCTTATGCAAAGACATGTAGGAGGATTGTGTGAATGGTATGTGTCTCCAAGTGTCAAACCTGTGAGTAACTGGTACCCAGAGATTGCTTTGAATTTGGTGCAGTAAAATCATCAGGTTAAAAATAAATACAATCAAGACATACTTTGGATAAGATTTCTTAGTACATTATTACTTTGAGCATTTCGGACTAGATGTTCATTTTGTTGTAGCAGTCTTTGTACCATTTACTTAGATGTTGTTATTTCACTACAATGCCATAAACAGACGTCGCCATGACAACAGTGAGGACAGGAAGCCATACATGTGAGATAAAAAACGAAACCGTAGAACTTGCAAATTGACTTCCTTTAGACAGGGTGTAGAGTGTGAAATCTCATGTGTGAATATATGCTTTTGAATATATGCCATATAAATGCAATGTTTCATCACCTATTGCTCCTATGGTGAACTGTATAAGAGGTCAGAGAGAGCTGAGGGAAGTCAAGAGGCACCACTGGAAACCTATTGTTTAGCTATTCCTGTCTGGATATTTGTGGATCATTATTTGTATGGTGGGCAATGGCACCTGTTCGGTTGACTTGGAGATCCTGCAATTGACAAAATAGACCAGCATTAAAAAAAAATACTGTTCCTTTATGCCATCCATTCCTTAACCCATTTTCTCGTATACTTCAATGTGTTAATGTAACACTTACAGAAGAAAAATGCTTGCTTGATAGTAAGAATTTGATTGAAACAGGTGTAATTCTATAACTACCAATTGTTTTGTGGGGAAAGCATCTGTCCTGACTCACTGGTTAAAACACATTTCGAACAAAATCACTACTTTTAGGCACAATTTGTATCTAATTAATTGCAATGCCCAAGTTGCCCGTTACATTACATTGCATTACATCACTTCATGATGCATCCTATTTTTTCAGCCTTCAAAATAAGGGTTGTACAAAGAAATAAAACCGCAAAATCACAAACACAGCATTACTACAATAATTAAAAACGTCTTCTTTTATATGGATATGTCTTGCCTTTTCTTCAGTAAGTTTCTTTCTCTTGGACTCTTCTCCAGTAGCACTCATCTTGTCTCAAACTTTGAACCACATTTCTAACTAAGAATATTTTTAAACGGCCAGTGATTCATCTCCTTCAAGACAGCAAAGTACATTTCAGCTCCTAGTTTCGGAGAAAGGCCAGGTCATGTCAGTTGACTCGAATCCAGTTCCCATGACTACACACTTAGCGACCGTGCTGAGCCATTCGACATTCTTTATGGTGGGTTGGTAAGTAAGTCACAGAATTACATAGGTTCATTATCACACTTGTTTATAGAATATGTTACATAATCACATGAGATAAACAGTGGGACAAGTGGTCTCTTATAAGGACAGGTCTTCATGTGAGTGGACGGGTCACCTGGTACAGTCCAAGGCAGCAGAGGTCTGTCATGGTGGAAATGTGTCATGGTATGGTTTTTAGCATACTGCGCATATAGCATCTATGTAACAGATAAGTGAGATGGTTCAGAGGTAGGATTGGCTGAAATAAAAAACTAAGATTTTGCAAAGAAGATACATAAGGTCTGAGCATATTTACTTTCTGTTCTGAATTGACCTCATGGTTAGACATTTCGACACATCAATACTTACATTCAATAATATTGAAGGATGTCTAAAACTTTGCTCTTGTAGAAAGTGTGTGCCCATTTGACAAGTAAAATCAAACCCAAGTAAAAATAGATTCATACTAATGCATGCAGAGCTTCAGAGTATACACCGGGATTAAACTTTGAAATTCCATTAAAGTTAAACTTACCATTTCCTACAGTTTAGCTAATATTACTATTCTAACCTTTTTGAACATTGGTCTTAAGGTAAGTAATGTATACAAATCCGTCCGGTTTATGATCACAAGACAAACAAACAAAAAAAAGATGAAGTATTGTGACATTTACAGTAAAGCCATTACCAAACAAACACACAGGGAGACAACCTGATTTATCAGTTGGTTTGTTACACAGAACATTTCACACATACAGGGATATTTTTCTATTTTACTCCTGTATACTTTTACAAACTACTGTATATACTTCCTCATAAGCCTTAACCCTACTTCAAACCCTACTTCTTTTGTCTGCATTTAGATTTGAGCTTGTGTTTATGCCTACATAATGTAATCACATGAAAAGCTCTTTCACGCTCCTCTTTTCTCCTTGTATTCTCTCCAGACTCAGGGACAGCACTGTCCCTGTGAAATGGATGTGACCTCTCTAAATTGGTGCCACCGGATCACGCTGACACACTTCTTCTATACAAACAGCTCCTTCACTTCCAGACAGAATAGAAGGGGATAGAAGTGGTAAGCAAAGAAAAAATGGAGTTGAATTGAAAATGCTACCGAACAAAGGCACCAGATGGGCTCTCACTAACTGTCAGGAACATAAAAAGACGCAAGCAGGAGGGGTATAGGGGAGAGGAGAGATCACCTTCTTATCCATTACAAAGTCTGGGTAGAAAAAAAACACATTTGAGGTGGGGCTGTGTAGGCAGGGTAGGGTGGGGAGGTGTGGCAAGTCTAGGAGACGAGGGTGTGTGTGTGTCCATTTTTGCTTGCCATGCGGTGTGCCATTGCAAGGCGAGAGAGCAGAGGATAGTAAAGTTAGCCTTGGAATAAAAAAAAACAAAAAGTCCGTTCTTTCAGCTGCCACGGAAACTTAGTACCCACAGGTTTCCTCTTCTCATTCACTGTCCGGCATACACACACACTTCTAGCAAGCCTTTTTCCAGACTTTGTTGCAAGGATGTGGACTCTTCTCCTGGGGGTCACCTTTGGATTACTGGGCACATCCCGGGCGCAAATTCAAGGTAAGATCTTCTTGCTTTGAATTTTAAGCATTTACATACAGAGAGTGAATGAAGAAAGAAAAAAATAGATGGCTAGTGTGGATGCCGGCAGCGTGCTACTCTGGCGCAGACAGGCTCACGTCTGGCAGACTGCTCATAGACACAAAGGAGTCGCTTCTCACTCACTCCACGGTCTCGCGCTTTGTAGCACACGGAGAAACTTATTCATCAAGATGACTAGCATATTAATCTATTTGCCGAGCTATGTCTAGTCTGGGAAACATAGGATTTCCCCTTTTGTATCATTCCTTTGTTGTCTGAGTCTTTGGCTTTTGGGGATGGAGGTAGATTTGAATCAAAAAGGTTCCATAAAGAGTAGAGCTTGTAAAAAAAAAAAAAAAAGGCTTACCCTGAGGCATTGTGTAAAAAGGAAGAATCAGAATCAGTGTGTTTGACCTTCATTGAAAGATAGGCAGACAGTCCATGTGGGAATATAAAGGGGTGGATCAACAGTACCCCCTTGGCGTTTGAACATGTGTTTCTCCCTTAAGGCGTCTAGCACTAAGGAGTTGTAAAAGCTTTGTGCGACTGACTTTTTGGACATGCTTTTTTATGGCTGAGAGTAATTGGTGTCTGCTGGGGAGAAGGGTGCTATGGAGGCTAACTGTAGTGTTGGATGTCATGGTTTCAGACAGCTTTGAAGCACAAGTTTTTGGTGGAATTTTGCCTCATTAAAAAGAGAGAGTTCAGGATTTTAAAATGAGGGTCTACTGGATACTGGCATAGCTAATTTACTTCCATAGTTGGCAGTGCACTCGCAATCTGGAGAAGTAGACATCCTGAAGTCCTTTATATCATCAAATGTTTAATGGGTGTCTGTTCAATGTGTGATCTATCTATATATTATATTCTCCTAAACAAAGCACATTAATTAAATTTGGCCACTTTAAATGTATAAAATAAATGAAAAACAGAAAAAGCTGTTGTAAAAGTATGTACTGATACTAAATGTATGGCATGTATGTTATTTTAGTGGCACCATGCACAGTCTGACATAAAAGTATATGGCATTGTTCCTGTCTGCATTTCCAACCTGGACTTTTACCAGGGAAACATTATCAGAGTACCCCTTTAACAAAATATGTGACTGTTATTACATTATGTAACCCTACAGAATTTGCTACTGCATGACTCTGTGTACATAGGGAAATTGTGTTGATTTAGCCATACTGTATATTCACATGATACAGAAACACACACTGAGTCACATAGTGTATATTGCTGATGTGGCTGTAAGAATTAGTCTTATTTTTGTTGTGTAGATTTTGTTTGCATCAGGTTTATTTAGGGACATATAGCATATGATTAGTTATGGTACAATGGAAAGTTAGTTCTTAAATATCTTTACACAAGAATGTACAATATTTCAGACTCATGTGTGCTTCTTTCCAGCAGTGCTCATGTTGTCAGCTCTGAAAGATGAAGCAAAAAAACATCCACTCTTTGTATTGTGTTTTGGGTTATTTGCTTTTTGTTTTGCTAATACCATAGCATTTTACTCACACCACATCATGGATAGGAAGGAATAACCAAGGAAATCTTATAAGAAATGTAATAGACTTTTAAACACAAGTACACCCACAGAAATTAGGCTCAACTGATACAAGGAAACCTTATCAGTGCAGTAAACGAGATCTTCAAACCACAAGTAAAATGACCATATAAAATATTATCAGCCTTTAAAGATAAGGAGCACCAATGAAAAAATACAATGGGCTGTATTTGGTTTTGAATTGAGCGACATAGACAAAACTTTGAATGGACCCATAGTAATACCTTTCACTTAACTTACACACACCCATGAACCCTAAGTGCAGGCTGACCGCTACACTTCCTGCTAATGCTCTGACATCCGCCTCCTTGTCACAGCCTAAACCCCTCCTGTGTGTCCTGGGACTCGGGTTTCAAGGTGTGGGTTTGGCTCTGGGGGCCCCTTGGAGTACACCAGGCCCTATACAAAGAGCGGTTGTGCTGTACCCGACTGGAGCCACCTGAGATTCTCCTAGACACGTGTGCACTTCCCTACCCCCTTCCTATGTAAACCAACCAGTAACCAGTAGCCAAGTGCATCTTTCCTTCCAAATAGCATATTCCTTACTTTCACTATGTTATGAGATCGCTCTAGTGTTTGTAAACAGAATAGTTGGCAACTATACAAATAACTATTGCGGGCTATTGCAAGAACTGGTTAGTTACAAGTTAGTCGTACCAATGTTTTGCTATTATTGTATTATTAGCAAAGAGTATTAGCATGTTAGCTAATTCTGAATCATTTCCAACTTTTAATTGACCAGTGACCGACCTAAAGGAATGTAGCAGATCACAAAAGTTTGACAGTTATTTTCATTCAACCTACCTGGTAAAATAAATGTGAAATAAAATAAATGAATAAATAAATAAATTGTGAAATTTACTCATGACTAATTCTATATTAGTAAATTCACTTATAAAATGCTGATGCTATCTTCCCTCATTAAAACAACTCTTGTAACTGTACTGTATGTGCACCTTATTTATATATGTCACTCATGGAAGGGTCTATTATGCAAAGCTCCCAAATACATTTTAAGACCATCTTGTGGCTCGTGGACTTTGGCTTACCAGCTTGGCCAGGTCTAACCACTCACATACACTGAGGTCTCTGTGTCCCAGGGAAATGTGTTGTGAGACATGTTCTGACTCTGTAATGCACACAAACTGCCATTAGAGAAGATTAGACCAGATCAGCACTCCTACACCAAACACACATGTGCAAGCCCAGACAAAACGATGATATCATTGGGCATTAATTATGAGGCGACAGACAAGTGGATTAGTCATTAGCTTAAATCAAAGGAGTGTTGTGAGCAATTAAGGGCAGTTAAATGCTAAGGTAAAATGTGAGTGTTCAGACACTATATGAAAGCTGGTTTGTGTTCCATGGAAATACATGAAATGATGTGTTATCTGCTCATGCTATGGTAGCTCGCCAGGGACATGCAGTTGTATATGAACAAACACTGGCCTCATGAGGATGGCCCACTACTGAACAATTTGTTCCAATTTGGTTATCCATGTATTTCATGCAATGCACCTTTATTTTTGGTAGTGTCTAATTACCAGATAAGATACTAAAGATGTTTATTACTGTTTCAACAATGTTGTTTTGCTTACCTTACTATATAGGTAAATTTTGTTAATGGACTGCTTGTCTTGCTCACAGACCTCATGTTGTCACTTGTTTCTACCAATGTCTTTTTTCAAAGTGGTTAGATATCTAAAATTCAAAATGATTCTTGGATTTGACTTACTGGCTTATTTCTAATATGATAATTGTTGGTATGTCCTGTTTTGCTGTCACTAACGAGCATTCAAGCAAAGATTGTAGGTCACAAGACTAGGCACTGGAACTGGTGTTTCTTGTTTTGTATGCAACTTAGTGTTATACCACTATCACCTTTTTTGAAAAAGGCGCAGGTGCTCGTTTTAACAAAGCTGGCCCTATAGAATCAGACAAAGAGAGTCCTTCCTTCCGGTAATGTTGTGATCATGGTCATGTGATCTCATGTTTCACCTGTCCCACCGGCCTGACCGACCATTGTTTGTAGACATTGCTGCTGACGCTGCACCTTCATGTATGAGATTGTGGGACTGATGCTAAGGCAGCTGATGTGCTATGGCTAAAAGGATGTTACAGTGGTCAGGGGCTGTGGGAACACTTACAATAGCAGCTCTGTTCAGCCATGGGTCCTGCATTCCTACTGTAAAAAAAAAAAACTCATGACAATATTTTTAGTCATGTGCATGTGAAAAACAAATACACTGTACTGAATGTTAGTACACTTTCCTCGTGTAAACATTATTATGTAATTTCAACATTTAAAATATTAAATTTTAAGCTATTTTATCCAAACGGTCAGCTCTAAAAACTAGCAACACCAATATCAGCATTTACAGCTTTAAATTTAGTTGGAGAACAGAGTGGCTATTGCAAAACAAATATAACAATCATTTTTATATACAGTACTTATAGTGCCCCCATGTTTTTGGCTTCGATGGGAGTCGGGACTTTGGCCGAGTGAATGAATGAAACTTGGTACAGTGATTCTCTACATTATGCTCAACAAAAAATATTATGTCCCCACCCTACAACAGGAAGTTGGCCACATTGTATTGTATATGTGTATTGAAATTGGAAGTTAGATATAGAATATTTGATAGCCTTTAACTTGCACACCAGATTAAGCTCAAACCTGAAACTCTGAATTACCCCCCGCCATTGAACACATCTGACCAGTATGATGCCAATTATGAAGTTTCAGGGAAATGTACATAACTTTACATAACTTGGCAAAATAATCCTTCACAAGCAAAATAATCCTTCACAAGACAGCATGTGCCTTATTGTTGTGTGGGAAATGGGATTGGGTGATTTTCTTGTAAAGCCAACAAAAGATTTAAGTTAACAAAGGGTCAGTGGTGTGCATAACAAATCACCTCTTCTAATAGTTAAAATCTTAAATGTTTACCATACAATTAAACAGTCAGAAGAACTATTGGGAAATGACTCCACAAACTAGCCCAAACGTGTGCTCAAGGTCTATTCACCAACATGATGGATGTGACAGCTGAAGGCCACTCACAAGCTGCACTGCAAGACCAATTTAAGCTAACAACATTCGAAACAGTAAACTTCCTCTGGGACTGTTGTTTCACAGAATGCTATCTATCTTGACCTATGCTTAGGTATTGTTTTGACCAGTGTCAGACCATAGTTATCCTAGATACTAGATATATCCTACCTTTGGTGAAATTGTGGAAGAAAACTACCTCAACTACAATCTGATGCTTTCAGTCCACTTTTAAGGAAGAGGCTTTAGCAATCATTTAACCAAGCTGTACCCCACCTCTGATCCAAAGTTGTTTTTTCCACACAAAAGCTTTCTGCCCACTTTTTGTACCCACTTTTTGTCTCGCCTAAATGTCCAGTGCACGTTTGATTATAGTCCTGTGTTTAGATACATTTTCAGCTCTAGCTGTGTATTTGCTGTATCATAAATAGTAGTTCGGAAGTACTCTGTATAGCTCTTCTTAAAAAGGCTGGTGGTTGGTGAACACTACTTGTTTGCACACCTGCATGCTAGGTGGTAATTGGCGGCTATGAAAAACAAACAAAGCTATATACTGTATGAGAAAACAGACTGATAAAGTGTGATAGTAATGTAAAGTGCAAGTCTTGTCTATTTCATGTAAAGCAGCTGGACGTTTTGGCAGGGTTTAGTGTTAAAGCTCTATTCTCTGACCATTGTGGACACCCAGATTGTGCAGTCTCCTTGGTTTCATCTCCATTAGGTGACAAAGACGCCTTTTGTCAGAGTCACTAGCTTGGCTCATAGCTCTCTCCTCTCGACTGGGACTGTATAAAGACATGGCGTTTCCTGTGCATACTAATGAAGAAGCCTCACATGCATGTCAGCGGTCTGCCGGGCTTATTGATGCTGAGCTGGGCTGGCTTTGATCTCCGTAGGCCGTCTTTTTCAACCGTGCTGCATTCAGGAACAAGGCCATGTGTCAGAAAACAAGACCCTGTGGTGCTTTCAGGTGCGCCTAAAGGTGTGAGTATGTGTGGAAAGAAGAGAAAGCCTGAACAAGAACTGGCAACCGCAGTGGTTACCCAACAGCCCACGGCACAACTTCCTGCTGCTGCAACTTCGTTCTGTTTACTTAATAAAGCATGTGGAAGGTGGGGGGTTTATTCTTATACTGGATATTTTGTGTTGGTTTGTGAAAGTGAGAATTGCAACATACTTTAAATGCGAGATACAAACATGTATCTACATGGTGTAAAATAAATCAGTATCATATGCTATGAGGGAAATTTACAGGTCAGAAAGTCATGAAGAAATATCTAGAAATCTCTTCCCATGCTTGCCTAACTTCCTCTATTACTGTGACTTACTATCAAGGCTGTACTTATGTAAGTCCACAAAGCATCCAGAATATGCTGCAAAACTATACCATAACAAGATATGTTTTCTATTTTTTTTTTTTTTTCAAAATCTCTGAGTTACCAAATAAAAACAACAAATATACACATAATTAAATGCTTGTCTTCCAAAACATTGACTTATTGTAAACATCATTAGTCATCTTACCAAGGTATTTCAGATTCTGATCCCAAAACTATGGAATGCTAGGAAAGGCTTATAAAGAAATTCAAACTAAAATATGACATGTTTGCTTAAAAAGTTTGTGTTCTCACAGCTGAATGCAATTGTCTATGCATCAAAGTCTACATTGGAAATCTTATATTACAGCTACATAAAAGTGCATATCTTGTTGTACAAAGGTTTAATGCTGCTCCTCATCTTGGCTTTGACATCTTTCACTACCTGCATATGATGTTTTCCATGGCAACTGGAGTAAACAAGCACTAACACACAGTTTTGAGCGTCTAGGTGTACAGTGTGTGTGGTTTTTGTGGGAAGTGGCCTGCCTCGGTGCAGAAAGAAGGTGTTGTGTTTAACCAAAACAGGAAATGAAAACCACAGCTAGTGTTCAGCTCAATCTAGTGACATTTACAATTTGTGTTTATCTTTTTTGATGCCCTGAATTTTGCAGATATGTGATTAGTTTGCTCTGCAAACTGCCACACAAACTTATCACTGGCCTCATCTTAATTTATGGCTGATGTGTTATTTCCCTTGCAGTCATTGTGTCATGTAACACGCACTGCCAAACTTCTTCTCCAATGATAGACACATGTTCCTTTCATGTGCTTATAATTATTGTAGTCTGATGTGTTCCATTAT
>JAVQKG010199861.1:0-10959 GCA_036025885.1 Hypseleotris bucephala
ATGGCATTGTACAGTTCAAATGTCTCCAAACTGGACAAAAAAATTACTCAGAGGTAAACAAGAAGACCTTATTATTTTGAAAAAACAAATGCAGTGCAAAATCCATCACAATAAATTTAGAATGAAGAGTTTCATAAGCAATATCAAGAATTCTGGTTTAATCTTCAGCGACAGAAATTGTAGGCGTGTCCTTGGCAGGTTGTTGAGAAGTCTAGAAGAATGTTCTGCAGAGAAGCAACAGATAAGTCATACATTATTCTGGTCATTGCTCAGTTTAATAATTGCATGCATCAAATAAATATACTACATGTTATAACTTTGGCGTGTTTACATAGGCCAGTGTAGATCCTGCAATCTGTATGTAAATGCATTAATCACACCTTCAACTGTAGCTCAAGATTTCCATGGTGTTAAAACTTCCCAAACATAATGTAATAAATTTGAAATGTCAATAAATTAAAGAAATCCGTGCTACAGTATCACACAGTGCCACTGCATAAAAGGAACATGTAACAGTCCCATTGAGCAACATCAATCAGAACAACTGCTGAAGGCTGGCAGGAGTCCAGGCCAGTACAAGATGCACTTTGTCACTTTGTCACATGTTTACATTATAAATACTCTGTTGGACAGCACTTGCAGATATATGGCAGATATATTGCTGAATGTTATTAATTACATACCAAGGGTTTCATGGAAACGCACATGCTCCAACAGTAAAGAAGATGCCATGGGGACAATTCAGACGATAAAAAAAGACAATGTACTTGTTGGTCTGCCTGCTTTGACATGGTCATAAATCTAATAGTTTGACAAAGGTTATGGGTGACATAACACAAAACTTTCTTCTGATTGACAGCGAGACTGTCACATGTGTTCAAACAGGGCACCAAGATAAAAACCACAGCAAACAGCTCTTTTGAGACGAGGTGAGGACAAGATCCATTACCAGGATGAGAGCTGGTAGCCGTGCCTGTATAGAGACGCACTGCCTTGCACCTTTGCGTTCACAGTGGGACTGACTGATGCTGACTTAGGGCTGTACACACACACACGCACAGTCACAAGTCAATCTGTACAATCAGGAGCCTGCTAACCACTAGTGCAGGGCCACGAGATGTAAAGCAGAAAAAAGTGTTTCTTAATAAATAACAAATCAGAAAATGAAAATACTTACACTTCATCTTCATAGTCTTTTGGTGGGGACACAGCAATCACGACATCAATCCAGTCCTGTAAACATTTGACACAACATTTTGTAAAATTTCAGTAATCAAACTGTTTTTTTTAACTTTAATACATATGCTATCTATCAGTTAAGACATGCAGTTATTTTAAATGTATCTATTGTAGCTCATGTTTCATACCCCTCCACTGTTCCAGGCTCGAGCCAGAGAGTTTTGACCCTCAGTCAATGTGGCATCAATCAGGATCTTCCCATTCACAGCCATGAGTTCATCTCCGGGCACAACACCACCTATAATCACAACAAGGGTTAAATACGGCTAAACATATAATTAGAACATTGATTCACACAAAGTGGCTAACATTTTCAGTCTGTATTTGAGTCAGTTTCATCTGTACTGGGTTGCATTTGTAATTCTTAAGCATGCATCTTAACCTAAATTTAAAAACCTAAATGTAATGTGCATTTTATTACTCATAGCTTTATTCAACTGCTTATTTTTGCCTATTTTCTATGTTTTAAATACCAGGATCATCATCAACTGACCATGTTTATCTGCAGCTCCTCCTTCATAGACCGCTGACACCACTAACTTTCCAAGAGGGGAGTCGGCACCTCCTTCCAGAGCCAAGTCAAGCTGCCCAGCGCCAGACTTAAAAACAACAACATAAATAACAAATTATGGCACTGTCTGTGAAATATAAGGAACATCAACTTCAAAAGTGGCAAGCATGGACAGCCCATCAATCATTGTATTATCTGCTTAAACAGTACCTTTCTGATTCTCAGTAGCCTCACATCTCGTCCTGCTATCTGATCTGCAGAGAACTTTGGATAAAAAGAAATTATACAAAAACAGCACGAAGCCAAATGTTGTGTAGTAGAAAAAAATCAAGGGTAAACAAAAAAAAAAGTGATATATCTTGTATTTTGTTATTCTTTTAATTAAGTCTAAACTCATAACACTAACATGCTATTTTGGCTGTCATAATCTAGCATGAATGAGCTAAACCACATTAATATCATTTTTTTTTTACTAGAAATTCTATTCCGTTTAGGTACTACACAAGATCATTTGTACATGTTAAGGTCTAGACTTTTATTAGCTGTAAAGATGCTAACTGCCACTTTCCCCATCCATTTTGAGACACGCTGTAATGTTGACAAACCAGGAGAAAAATACCATTGAGTATGGATCAAAGTCTTCCCTGTGCTTCTGAAAGCCCTGTAAGACATCAATGAACAATCCGTTACAATAAATCAATATGTCAATAGTAAGTTAAATAGACAGCTGCTATTCTTAAATATCTGTTGAACGAACAGTGCAACAGTGAGGTTTCCTTTGACAACCAAGTTTTTAATCTTGCTTTGAGCAAAGTGGAACCATGGAGACAGCCTTCCGGTCATTAATTCCAAAAGCACAGCGGCTTTTACAGGGTCACACCTTAATTCAATAATGATGAGAATAATTCATAGAAACCTTTGGACGAAGGCGAAAATCTCTAATCAGGCCCCAATAAAGACCGCACCTTGTTTAGTTCATGGAAAAGAGAATCAGGAAGAGCAGCATGGTATCACATTTATCCTGCCGAGATGACTCACAGCAACATGCTCACAAACATAGTAATTCTAAAAGAAATATATTATTTTTCAGCAGAAATTAGGAAAAATTATTTAGACCAACAAGAAAGTCTAGTGTCAGGTGGCTTCTCAGAAAGACCAGAAACTTTTTCCAGTTTCTTCTGCTTCATACCGTATCTTTTACTTCAAATCACTGCTAATGGAATGTCTCTGTCAATAGCTGAAAGCAATATATAGAATGAGACTGTACATTCCCACATAACCCTGTACATAATCATCTCCATTGTCTCCTAAAAATCTTTAAAAGCACTATGCAATTACGTCAAAGCACACAGGGCCAGCCAACGCAAGATACAATGGGAAAAAGGGAAGAGGCGTCCCTAAGGACCCAGCCAAGCATGAATGTATCAAATCTGAGCACGGATAAAAGTGCAGGGAAGAGAAATTCACAGCGTAGGGGGAGGTGCAAACCTGCTGAGTGCCATGGACTAGTTGTCGTTTGGTGTTTGATTTAAAAGATGTGTTAAAAGGCACCATCCGCTTCAGCATTTCCGGAGGCTACAAGATAAGAAACACATTAGTTAGGGTATTGGAGCAATACTTACACAAACTTGCTTGTAATTGTATTTTATAGTTGCAGGCCACGTTATTAAATAGACTGCTCATGTTCTAATATAGCTGATAGACTATCACACAACACAAGTTTAACCCAACCATGATGTGGAATAAAGGTAAATTGACTATACACATGACATGGTTGTTGGTCAAAAAAGATAATACAGTATAAAGGTAACATTAGCTTAGTTAATCACTCCTTGCCTTAAAAACTAAAGACTACATGTAAATGATCAAGATGACAAAACAAGAAGCAAGGTTTAATCATGATAAACATTAACTGAAAATAGTTTTAGTTAATAGTTGTTAACAGATTGTTTCCCTGTTGTGTGATCTAATATCGACAGATGTCTTTGAGGAAAACAGCTGGTGAGTCTAGAAGTCTCACCAGGGCCCTGCAGCAATCTAACTCTAGACGATGTATTGTTTTAGTTTGTGGAGCTTTTTGAAGAGAGAATATATTACTCTGGGCCGCACCAAACCATCAGAGCGGACTGCAGTTCTGTGCACTTCTGGTCGGCTGGACTGTGACTGTGGAAGCATGACAGGCTTTGACATCGGGGTCGTCTGCCGTCGCTGGTTGGGAGGGCTGGGAGCTAGTTGCTACCGAGGAAATGGCGTGTTAAGATTAAAAAAGGTAATTGATAAGAATAAGAATCGAGAATGTTTTTTATACTTACCAATGGATTACTTGATCCTGAAACACGACTGGCGTGGGAGGTATTTCTCATTACCTGAAACACATTCAATCATCAGTCAGGAATTTGGCCCAAAAAGTACACAAAACATAATACAACATCGTAATTCATTACAAAATCAAAACTCGTTCCAGGTGGCTCCAAGAAAACTTGCTGTTAGACTTGGTCTGGAAGTGTTTCTACTGATGTTGGTAATTAAAAATCTAACAAATCAATTTTACTTTGTGAAGTACCTGAGAGCAATAAATATATAAATGCATGATACTTTTTTGTACCTTACGCCAAACAGTATGTATTTACATCAGAGGTGGGTACTAATCAGTTACATTTACTCAGTTACATGTACATGTACTTGTAATATGGCCATAAATAAAGTTTTTGACTTGAGAATAAACCTTTACTGTGAAACTGTGCCACTGTCTATAATGACTACTGCTGGCTCTAACCTTGGGACTGGACGTGTAGGACATCTCACTGTTGTTGGAGGAGTAGATACCCCCTCGTGGGAGATACCCGCCTGATTCCCACTCGCTCCTGCGCTCCGGGGGACTGGGGGTTGGTGGGGGGCGCGGCTGTTCGAGTTGGCGATACCGTCCCATAGTTGGCTCTCTGTCTTTGGGGCGGTGCTGCTGGTGCTGCTGCCTCTGCTGAGGTGGTGGTGGAGGAGGAGGAGGGGGAGGAGGAGGAGGGGGAGGTGGTGGTGGTGGAGGCGGGGGAGTCGGGCGAGGAGCGGGCTGGGGAGATGAAGGCGGTCGAGAGCCATGTGAACTACTGGGAGGATACTGGGACACCGGACCACGAGAAGGTTGTCTTTGAGGAGGTTTGCGCCCCCTGCTGGTCAAAGTGGATGGAACGGAGGGTGCTTTTCTGTGGGCAGGAGGTGAAGGATCCCGGCGCTGAGTGGAGTAGCTGGGGATTGTGGGGTTGAGTTTGGGTGAAGGGGGAGGGAGTGGTAGGGGAGGTGGAGGGTGGTTTGTGGTTGGTTGAGTCGGGGCCAGTTTTATTTGAGGACCTCGGAGGCTTTGGTCTACCCCGTCCAGGTTGATGTCATCCAGGTCGGTGGTGGCTAAGTTGAAACCGCCGGCGAAACGCTTTACTTTTGGCTCAGACACAGGAGAGCGTGGTGGAGAAAGCTAAAAGTCAAGGAGACAGTATGTATAAGTCAGAAAAACTACTTTAATTCCAAAATAATTTATCCAATAATTAAATAAATAATAATTAATAAAATGTCCACGCATTACTGATTGAGGTCTAAACGGTTTTGGAATGCAATGCTGTAAATATGTATGATAAGAAGTAGTAAGTTAAAGACAGCATGCCATTTTTTATTTTAATGTTGTCAAAAAGTGCATAATGTTATTAAATATTATTTATTTGAATACTATGGAACTTTTGATGTGTGTTGCTAGTAATGTGGTTGCATTGTGCTCATAATATGCCATTCATTGCTGGATGTACATTTTTTTCTTGAAAGTTTGTACCTCAGGAGAATCATTTTCCACACAGGAGATCTGCTCTAGCCGTGTTTGACAAAGTCGCTCCACCCAGTGCTGCACCTTCTCTGTCTCAGCCGGGTCTTCCCTTTCTGTCTCTGAAACCTACCACAAATGACACACAAACTCTGACATTTAGTGTAAAAAAAATCAAACTGTCTTATCCATGTGTTCAGTCGCATTTCAATCTTTTCACTGTTGTGTCTTTGTACCTCTTGGACCAGTCGATTGATCTTTAGCTGCTTTTCTTTTTCGTACATCTCTTCTTTCTCTTTGGCGAGTTTCAGTTCAAATTCCATCTCTTTCTTGCTTTTTCGCAAATCACGCATTGTGTCTGTGTTGGAGACTTTCTTCTTTTTCTTCTTCTTTTCCCCTTTCTGAGATGTCAGTGGCAATATGCAATCAATATAAAAAAGCAACCTTTCACGTCAATCCAAGCTGTGAGACATGCAATGACTGACAGTGACCCAGAACCACAGTAAAAACTACTAGCATGAAAAATAATCCCAAAAAGTTCACTCTTGTATCACTCATAACACCACACAATACCTTTCGAATCGATGGAAGTTTGCCCTCATATCGATAAAACCAGCCAAATGCTAAGAACAAAGACGAACATAAGTCACTATCACAAAGCTTCAATTTCTCAAAACATACCACCATGGGCACAGCAAACACAAGTCAAGTCATTTTAGAACTAGCTGTCTCCAAAGGTTGCATCTTGGTTGTCAAAGAAAACCTTGAAATGCCTTTTGTTTACAGCACAAGCTATAACAACAAACGGCTCCAGACTCACTTCTCCATCCAGCTCTTTGGCCTTGTCATCCTCTGTGATTGAGCACACGAGAGGCACCACAGCACACAGTGAAAAACATGCAAAGGAAGAGAAAATGGTAAAACACATCCAACTATAAAGTAAAAAAAGAAGCTAAAATAAACCCAGATTCATGCAGTTAAGATGAATATTTGATGAGGCATCCTCACGTGAACTCTTGGCTTTTGGAGATGGAGTGTTTTTTCTGTCAGGTGGTGCTGGAGAAGGACTCCTCGGACTTTTCGACCTGTTTTGAGCTCCCCAGTCCTCCTCCCAATCTCTGGTGTGTTTCTGCTCAACAGCTTCAATCCTACGAAAAACAACAAATGTACATCTAGTAAAATCTTTAAACCACAATTTAATATTTTGAAATTTTCCTTACTTTTCCATCTCTTCCTTATACCGGTCGTCTTCCTCAGTCATTTTCTGTGATATCTCCATCTTCCTCCTATTAGGAGCATTCAGTCAGTTTTGTTTATAGAGGCTGATAAAAGTGCCAAGACCTTCAGCAGATAATATGCAGTCTAATTACATTTACTGACACCTAAGGCATCGTAACAGAACAGTAAATCTATTTACAAATTTCGGTAATATATGAAATAGTGTTTAGTAGTTGAAAATGAAATGAGTTTGTGATATATAAGAGATGAGACACTGCTGGAGGTAGTTACACGGTTATCTTTAAGGAGCTAATAGTTTAATATTGTAAGCGTAAGCATTTTAGAGTGGAATGATTCATTTCTAACAATGGTGCTTTTAGATGCAGCAGTTGGCTTCCTATGAGATAACAAGGCCCATCTGTCACTTCAGTTTGTACTCTTGCAATAGATCTGTCATTACAATAATATAATAAGAGCATTTTGATTTAATATTTGCCAAATGCTGCTTAGCTCCTTAGAAGTCACACAGTCTGAATTCTTTCTACTGACTTAATGTAAATTAATAGCACAGTAGACACAAATCACTGTAATTGTGACAGATGTATTCTGCAAAATGCTAAGTAAATTTGACTTACTGTCTCTCTTTCTCCTGCTGCTCTTTGACTATTTTGTTGGTCTCCAGTGCAACTTTTTTCTGATGCATCAGCTCCTGACGATCCAGCTCCCGTCGGGCTTCTACTGCCAGACGCTCCTCATCTGTCATGAAAAGCTCACTGCCCTGAGAGACCAATCAAAGACAGTCACACACTGGCAGCACCAACACTAAAATGCTTAACTTACAGACTTTTGGCCCAACTAAGGAGAACAGCTTTCTCATTTTACCACAAGTCGACTGTCAGCTCCAAAATGAGTAAAAGAACATTAAGGCTGATTTCTATACTTCTTACTGCAGTGCTCTGGGGCACAACTGTGTCCATTCACTATGACATTACAATTTTTTGTTGCAATTAACATATTATTGTTCCATTTCATGAACAGTATAATCATATTTGTCCACAAGCACTGTCTAACAAATGCACCATACAAAACAATCAGGAAACTCAGTGGTAATAAATGTTCTACTTGGAGGCAGCCAGACTGAAACATTAGGAAGACAATGTCGTTTCTCAAAACAAAATGCACTGTTAACTGACAAATAACAAAAATATTGATATTTTTAGCATTTCAATGAAATGATACTGTTTGTGATTTTTGTCCTATTGTCCTTTTACGTCCTGTTTAACAAATGTCCTAGTTCATAGTTTATATAATACTTTGATCTCCCACTAAAATACTTTTTTTTACAAATTATTTTATAGTTCAAATTCTTCATAGTGTTGCTTGAACATGTAAATACTCACAGCCCCTGTCAGAACAGTGATGGTCAGACTTCTGCTGCTCTTCAACACTCTCACAGCCTGGAAAGACCAAAAAATGCTTGATTTATTTAACAGTACCATTACAATGACAAGGCTTACCTATAAGCTAAGAAAGTTTTGGATGTCATTCTCTGTTCCTGACGGGGTGTTAACTCTCATCAAATCCTGAAAACTACTAGAGCCTTTGTTTTGTGCATCCACTACTATGGCAACTGACCACTCATACAAAACTCCAATTACTTTATTTTTTTCTTGTCAAACAGTCAATTTGCTTTGTAATCGCAGCTCAGCTAAATAATCTAAAAGCACACATTTGCCAGTTCTGGGAAAATAATGAAACCCTGCCAGCTAACCAAGTATTTACTTACCTCTTTGTGATCCGCACTGGTGAAATCCACGCCATTTACCTCAACAATCTGATCACCAACCTAAAATCATGGTAGAAAAATACAACATTCTTTAATAATAGTAGCTCTTAAATTGTTATGAGATTGACAAGAGATGAGTTACCTCTAGGCCAACTTCAGCAGACAGTGAGCCAGGTTTGACGTTACTGATATAGATGCCAGGTTTCTGTGTGGGTCCGCTTGAGATGCTGATGCCCATGCCCTTCGTACCAACAAGGCTGAGGAAAACCTTCTTCTCCTTGATTTCTTTTCCTCCAAGAGATGCCAGACCCGCAACACTAGTTTTTCTCTTCTGTACCAAACAGAAAAAGTTAATAAGATGCAAATGATAGAAGTGACAAAGCGAATAAAAAGTTTATTATTTCTTACCCCAGACTCTGAGACAAACTGGTCAACAAACTGCCACTTAAGAGGGTCATCTGAAGAACTGAAAATGCATACATTTGATCAATTGCCTTTTGAATACAAATGTACACTAACAGTCAAAACAGACTCTTACCTTTTGACAGGAATCATCCCAACATCTGCAATAAGTAATAAGTAAATATGTTAATGGAGAAGACTAAATTATAATTAATTATATTTAATTTGATTAATTGTGGAAGCCATCAAATAAAGCAAAATGGATAGAATGCCTGACTTACGCCTGACTTTAAGTGACACAATCTTCTTTGTCTTGATGAGACTGATGACTTCTTCGTGGATACAGGAGGAAATGGAGTAGCCGTTGATACGAACAATCTCATCACCAACCTGTAAATCAGTGACACAAGGCAGTCCAATTGGTGTGATGGATGACCTATTTACATTCAATATACAGAGTCAGATTTATTACATAATGGATTACAGTTCAGTTTTGTAATAAATTTACTAGCAATATAATATATTTGATTTATTTACATCCTGATTTCTAGTTAGGCTTCTAGGTAGTTTGTGCAATGACAGCTTCATATATTTTATGAGCACATATGTATTATTGAACGGCTAGTGATGAAAATGAAGTTGTATGCCTCCACCTAGTGGCTTCAGATGTTATTACTGAGGTTGAAAAGCTTCTTTTCTTTACATACCATTTTCTATCCAATTATTTATTCAGTTTGATTTTGTAACAAATTTAACTAGTAAAAAATAAGGGAACTATTTGTGCTATAATTATATTCTGCTTCTAACTATACTGCAATAATATCAATAACAATACCCAACAAGGTTATTTTTACCGACAATTTTTACCGACACGCAAAAACTACTGCTCGGATTTGGATAAAACTTCCAGGGAAGGTCAGGAGTGCCAGGGAAAAAGGAAAAAGATTAGATCTTGCGAGTGATTGGGATTACGTTTGGGATGTAGGGATTTTTAAAATAATATCCCACTCTAGCCCTGCTGCTGCAGAGCATCTCCTCCACCCCTCCCCATCGTAAAGTCTGACACTGGCCCCATGCTGAGTAGAGTACAACTATGTACACAACACAGGAGAGGACAGACCTCCACCAGCTCAGAAAAGTAAGAATAGTCACTTTTCAAGACTGAACCCCACCCTACACTACTGCTGCATTATAGACCTCCACCAGACCACCACATTGTCTGTATGTGGTTAACACACACTGTCAGCTATGAATGTTTAATGCAATTAAAACTTCCAATTTACCCTTTCCTGTATTTCCTGCAATAAACTTATAAAGACGTTTGATGATATATTTTCTGTATCACCTGTAAGCCAACATTTGCAGCCTGACCATCTTTGACTATCTGTGAAATATAAAGTCCACAACCAAACTCCAGGCCTCCTCGAACACTGAGCCCGAGTCCTTCACGATGTGTCCGATCCAAGCGCACCTCTTTGAGCTTCCTACATAACCCAGAGAATGTATGATAAATGTAGACATCATAAAGCTTTCAGTGAAAAAGGTTTGTGCTGTACTTACCTTGACCTTTTGGGAGTGAGCAGGTCATACTCCACCTGGTGTTTGAGTGGAATAAGAGGTCGGATCGCATCAAACAGAGGCAGGCGTTTAGGTTCATTAATGACCAGCTTCAGGTCCCCCACCAGCACCGGCAAATCCATAGACCTGAAAAGTAAGAACAGTTTCAATCAAAATTCCATGTTAAGTTAGCTGTTAGAAGAGGTTGGAGTAAAGAGTAGGGATGCACCGATACCAATATCAGATCAGATATCGCCAATGACCCATGCCTTTCAGCTGAAACCAAGATAATTTATTATACTTTTTCCTAATTATAAGCAGATAAAGTGGCAAATTACATTATATTACACTTTTCTGTGAAGGTTCATTCTTTTATCCAGGTAGTCAATCAAAGTTGAAGAAGGTTTAAATCAGTCATCTGGACTTGGGTTTTGAGTTGAAGACGTT
>JAVQKG010199875.1:0-14488 GCA_036025885.1 Hypseleotris bucephala
TTTCATCCTTTAAATAAATTAAATCAATCAATGAATCATTGGCAAAAGATGTGTTTAGCATTGCTATAAAATTACATAAACTATTAAAAATATACAAGTAAAAAATATTATTGTATAGCACATGATTACTCAAAACTAGCTCAATATCACTCTCTGACTGGTCATTCCTTTCAGCTGTTGGCTTCAGAATGGCTAACTAAAAATATATTTCAATCATTTTTCCCTAAAACACACTATTTTAGAAGATAAAAGCATTAGAAGAGGAGAAGTGGAGAGTTTGGTGCGTGTTGAGTGATGCAGAATGGAGAGGCAGCTGTGCTGTAGACGCTGAATAAAATCCCACAATAAGAGGGTCAAAAGAGAGTCTCAGTTGTAAATATTAAAGCTTCAGTCCCACATGTAACACGTCTTTATCCTCCATGTAAAACACTAACACTGAACACTGCGCCAAGACAAAAGGAAGGAGAACAGTCTTCAGCTAGATTCTGTAAAAAACGCATGACAATTCCCTGAGCTGGGCTTTACAAAGACTGCAAATGTGCAACACGAGCAACACAGCATTTCATTTCCGATCCGCACTCTCCTCTCTTCCTCTGTCTTGACAGCTCCTTCTGGCCTGCTCCTCTGAGGAAACCAATGGCAGTAAGATTAAAGGAATTTATTTGTGTGCATTAGATTAATTCAAGAGATCTCATTTCTTTTCTTTTGTTGTGTTCATCCGGAGTTCGGCCTTGCGGTGCTCTCTTTGAGTGTGGGGTGATAAATTCAGCTCATACCTATGTTTGATTGTTCTCAGCATCATATTCATCACAGTTTCCTGCCTCCTACCAAAGACTGCTCTGGTGGTTTCAAAAGGCAGAGTGGAATTTTGTGGAAAGGCAAACCAGGCTAGTTCTGGTTAATATTTTCAAGAGAAAGAGGAATTATATTGAAATTTAACATCAAACACCAAAAGGCTGGTTCAAAGCAGAGTCAATCCCACTGGGAATCGATGCATGTTTTTACAAGAAGAAAACATCTTATTAACAAGTAGTTGTAGTGACTTTTAAACACACACTTGTTCTAAAAGACGAATGCTTTTAGATCCAAGTATGTTCCTGGTTGTTGTGAGTTACACTGTGCTTCCTCGGCTACTAATGAATGAATGGAAAACAATAGCAATGCATCTGCTGCACTCAGTAATGGATAGGTATCATTAAAAGCTGATTAGTGCTGGGTACTGAGGAGTGAGTGTAGCACAGTGCACATCAGAGCACTGTTTGTCCCTGTGTGTGTGGTCCACTCTGCCTGACTCAGGTAAAAGATGCTGTGCCTTCGTACCACCAACTAACTAAATGTACAAAGCAGAAATGAAAAATCCACAGCATACAACTATTTGTATCTATTCATCTATTGGCCCATCATTCATTTGGATCCTGAATGTGTTTTTAAGACCGTGGTTCCAAAGGTATTCTGTTTTTTGCCTTGCATTCAAATGTCAAATACACAAGTTCATCATAATAAGAAAACAATTGATACAACATTTGAAGCATTTTTCCACAAAAATTGTGGTAGTGAGCTGGTTTAATATGTAGACTTCACAACTGTCTCTTTGTCCTTTGCTTGACTTTTTTCATTTCACTATGCAGCCATCACATTTGTTTACCATTTTAGATTTCTCAAACTTAAAACAAAACACTCATTACCATTAACAAAAGCAAAGATGCCATATTGTTTATGTTAGTCCTTAAATCAAACCTATAGGTCTCATTTTGAGTTACCAGACCACCACAAAGTCAGACTACTGCTCAGCCTTCCTCGGTGAAGCTGTGATTAGTTCAGAGCAGTTCCATCTAAAAAACAGTGGGTGCGAAAAGGGTCGAACAGAGAAAAATAATCCGTTCCTTCCTAACCCGGGGGTAAAATGAGGTAATTTCCTTTCCTTGGACAAGACGCTCAAGTGCCCACATCTCAACACACTTCTACACACATTCACAGAGTTTTGTTGCTATCTTTCATTCAAGAACAAAGGGCTGGCCGAGTGATCAATCAATTAGTATCCGAGAAAGATCTGTCTCAAGTTTCTCCTCAGTCCTGCACTGGCTCACTCTTCCTTCAAAGTGGATTATTTTGATAAAGCTTTAGGTTTCCGTGTGTTTGTCCGTGGGAGACAAACAGCGTGGAGTGAGATGATCCTCTTACCTCGGGGAAGCTGCTCATGTTGACCACAATGAGCTGAGGGGACTTCATGGAGATCTGGCCCAGCTGGTTCAATGGGAACTTCCCGTCTTGAGTCGTCACCACAATGTGATCTAGGGCTCCTAAACGGCACATAGTAGATGGTTTTTAGTCACCGGATAACTATTTGGAAATTACACAATTTATATCAGTGCTTTTTTATTAAACAGTGTCATGCAGGATTTGCAGGGGAATCTTTGTAAATAAATAAAACAGCACAAAAAAAAAGTTTGTTGCTGACTTGGGAAAAAACGTAATCTAACTTAATAAGTGAAAGTTCAAGTGCATTAAACCCATATTAGTACAATTGGTTAAATTTCATCTTAGAAAAGGCAATGTGTGTGAAATAAAATACATAATTATTCTGTCATATAAATCTGTTTTAATAACCATGGAAAGTTTTTCTATTGTCAAAATGTTTACTGCTTGAAAAAGGTGGTTAAAACTAGGAGGAGCTAATTTTTTATATGAACTGGATTCCATTTTGACTAGTTTTGTGGTTCTTATTACACACTTGAAGCACATAAACTAAAATATAATATTTCTAATAATATGTTTTTATTGACATACTCACAAACCATACTCTCAAACAGTGTCAGCCACCAGAATCTCTTTGGTGGTGGTAATAATTTGAAGTTAGATGCAATTAAAAGGCAATCATAGTCAAATCTTCACCAAAAAAGTGCCACTGGTGTGAGGCTGTTCAGTTTCCCTGCTCTCTCTTGTGTGTCACCATTGTGTGTGTGCCAACAGCAGTGGACCTGTGTGTTCATCTGGCTAACCTCAGACGCAGTTGTTTCCTTCTTCCCCACCTCTGTCTTACATCACCCGCTCCCAGTGCACCCGCGCAGACTGGAGCGATGCTGGTGAGTGTTTCTGTGGCGGGAGGGGAGCCATGGTGAGGTGAGCCAAAGGTAATGGCAACCAGTTTCTATATATGATTAATTTAGCATTATGTTTCAAAGGGAGGTTTTCAGCCTATAGCACATGTATACTATATATGCAGTTTAAATTTAGAATGAATCTTGTAGTGCATCTAATATTTTCAAATACTGACCGACTTAGTAAATATGAGATAAGCAATATTCTCTAGTGTATTTCCATGCAACTACAACATGTACAATGCTATAATTTATTCATTCATATTCATCCATTTATTCACTTTTTGGTGACTGGGCCTATCCTAAGAATGTGTACTCTACCTAATAAAGTGGTCCTTGTGATAATCTAGCAACTTCAAGGTTTTAATTTTTGTGCATATAGAGTTGGCCTTCTACAGATCTTGTTTGTAAAAAAACATACTAAACTAAACTAAAACAGAAAATGTGGCCATTCCAACAACGTGGCATTTTGACTCACATAACCAGTTCTAACTTGATAATTTCCTTTTTAAGAAATGTATGTTTGTCATTGTCAATATGTTTGTGAAATAGTCAGCAGCTTGTCTGGCACCAATAACTATGGGATTTCCACAGTTACTTAAATCCCCTTCTCTAGAAATTCTGCAGATTTGTCTTGAACATAGCATTTGCAATGATTTGCTGCCATGTGATTGACTTGAATTAACTCATCCCAAGGCAAGTAGCATTATAGACAGACATTGTGTCTATCAACTCATTAGGAGCAGTGAATTTTGGCTGATGACCCTTTTATAAATTGCAAGCTGTATGTCAATCATTCATCTATCAGAAGCCAGATAATAACCATATCCTGTTGCCCAAATAGGCTATCATTCCAGTTCATGAGAGCTTTAAAGTTTAGACCGCCACACCCCAAAGTTCCCAGACAATCATCACATTCTGAACAGCAATCACTCCTAGATCACTTTTTTTTAACATAATGACATGATGACTTGTTTTGGGGCTGTTTAGTCTACATCGTGTTACCACAGAAACAAAGTGTGTCCATCATAGTTTGTTCACAACACTTTTCACTATAACTGTATCCCTCACTTTTACCTCACACAACAACCTACTACATGTCTGGCAGTGACACACCAGTGATATCAACATACACAAAAGTACAGTATAAAGTTAATTAGACCCAGATGTGAAGCTTGTGGAATAAACACACACATCGTCATATGAGACAACTGACGTCATCTCATTCCACCATCTCATCTTTGCTGTCAACTGTAAGTCCTGCTGCCTCCGCGGGTTACGGCCCAGCTGCTCAAAAAACAAAGGGGGCAGAGGGCCGGGGTGAAATAAGAGAATTATTGAAGGGACTTGGTACAAGGCATAAACTAACAAATGAAAAGAAGCTAAACGTAAAGCAATAAATGTCAAGAGATCCAGACCTATCAAACTCCTTGTCATTTTTTTTCTTTTCAGGGAACAGAATAATATAAAAGTAGAGTCTTCTAAAAGCACATAACAAACTAGAATTTATGTGGAAGAAGAACCATACACAAAAACGACCTTCAGATTTAATAGATATAATTATTGCAACTCTAGTGGTTGGAATTACTTCTGAATATGAGATACAGCTTTTTGGGTCACATTTTACATTTTTATACAATATTTTATCCAACTAATATAGATTTACATTTAAATTACTTGGAAATGAACCTGTTTATACCACACTATTAACTTATTGTTACTGTGCTATAAAGTAAAGCTACAGTTTTTTTTATCTATGTATAGCTTAGTTTGTAGATCAAATGATTCCATCTGCACAGCATTTTCTTCATTTGTCAACTCAACAACTACAATATAGAAAAAATGTGTTTGTTTTTGCCTAAACACACTTTAATGTCATGGAAGCATTCAACATGATTCAGGGAGTAGCTGAGGTCAGTGGGCAGAAGATCAGGGGGAAAAGATGAATGGAAAAATGAAGCGTTGGCGAATGTAGTGAGATCTATAAAAGACGATTAAAGGTGAAACTAATTACTCTCTAGGGACAAATAACTAAATGCCAAGTCTTTGCAAAGGAAAAATATGATACAAACAAATACTATAAAAAATATTATTAGGGGAAATGTTTCTGCTTTCTCTAGCCGGAGTCTCACTTTCCTCCTCCTCTCAAAGTCCTTTTTGTTAGAAGCCAGACATACAGGGTCATGACCTGGTTGTAGTTGGGGAAACAGGGGTCAAAGCAGGGTCAAGGTAAAGGTCACAGCAGTGGTCTTCCACTCTTTGGGTCCTTGGCTTTTTGAAAGGTGCTTAAACAAATAACGAACACCTACTGACACTAAATTTTGGAATAGAAAAATGACTTTATGTAGTCTCAAGGCCACTTTTTCATTGTCTCGGTCTCATGTGGCAGACTTGGACACAATTTCACTTGGTCTTTGTATTGATCTTGAACATCAGTTCAAGTGTTAATTACTTTCACAAATGAATTACTTATTATAAAACATTAGTAAAAAAAAAGATAATAATATTTGGTGCCATCATGTTTTGTTTAGCTTTAATCTGTATTTTTGAACTTGGCTGGTCTTGAACTGTTCACGATGTGCCTTGATTGACTCTGGTTTTGGACTGGTCTTGAATAGTCTGGTTTTGACTACAACACTATATTAAGGCAAGTGAGTTTTAGCCAAAGAAACAAATCAACAGACACGTAACAAGATCCTGAGGAAGAGGGATGAGCTGGATTACCTGGGGAGGTCCTGATGCTGAGGTTGCGTGCGAAGTCTTCTTTCAGAGCGTCAAGAACTGCATTCATGTCCATCTTGACCTCACTCAGATTGATGATATCCTCCACCAGAGCAGAGTTAATGTTCACCTTAGCTGCCTGGCCCTTTGCCTTGGCTAAAACATGAAAATAATACAAATGATTCTGGATTGTGTTTTTCTATAATCCAGCCAAGAAAGATTCATGTACGTGCCAGATTTATTGTAACAAACCTTTTGCCTTTTTAGTGGCATAAAGATGACTTGCGGTGGAGAAACAGGTTGTCCTAGGACACAGAGGTGGTGTGAGGACTCTGCTGGTGACCACTACAGGAGATCTAAGCTGTCGCAACAAGGTCTGACAGAGCAGAGGACGCAGCAGACTCACACTCATCGCCATCACTAAGGACACAAAGAGAAAAACTTTACATCAATAATATATTACAAACACTTAAATATTACTGCACACTGTTAGTCTACTATACAAATAAGCCAATAGCACATATCATCCAGCAGGAGGTAGATCTACCACTTGAATGTAGGTTTTACTTATTATATTATATACTATTATGGTTTAATACTAACTTGGCAATGAGCAGCAAGTAGTAGCAAATAAAAAGCCAACTAACATTCTCAGCTGCTTTCATGTAGCGCTCATGCAATAACATATATTCAAAATAAAATGCACCCATGTTTTTATTTACCTACATGATATTGTTTCCCCAGCTAGACTGAAAATACAAATAATTCTAAGTAAATATTTGGGCTACAGAGCAGATTACAATCTCAGAATAAAAGCTATAACACACAGGTGGCGCAATGGTTGAGATATGGGATGCTGAGAGATCTTTTTAAAGGCTAAGTCAAGCATAAAAAGGTAAGTGCAGGTGTTATGTAGATCACTGTAGCCAGATATCCTTTAGATTTCACATCCACTAGCAGCTGCAGACCACATTTTGCTGTAGCCAGCTGCTTAGTCACAAATAATAGAATTGGTACTAGGTTACCGGTTTCCATTTTTGATGATTGTATAAATTATGAGCCACCACAAATTAAAATATGAATATTACATGTATTAGTTGCATTATCCAAAGTAGATAAACTAGAAAAATAATATCGTTTGAAGGTCGACGAGATGTGAAATGTTGTAGACATTGGTGAGACATAATACTCACTTTATTGCCTTTAAAATGATTAAACCTTTACCACGACGTCCCCAAAGTATAGTACATGCATCACTTATTCACAACATTATTGCTTTTACTTACTTTTAAGTTTACTGTCTTTACAGCAGCATGTTTACCAGGGAGAAACATGGGGAGAACTGACAGGGGAGAGCCACATTGGACAGCTTCTTCGTCATATTCCTGCGCGGATTGGAAAATGATAGTGAGAGTGTAATGAAAACTAGTTACCGAGTACACCGGAGGAGCGGAGACAACATTCTTTGAGGGAATTCTTGAAGCATTGCCCTTCAACGGTACGCCTGTGTACAAATCGAACCAACCCCCTTGAATTCTACGACAACAAACTACGTCATCCCTCTGCGCCTTTGTTGTCAGACGAACGACGAGCATTTGAGCTAACTAGCGTCGACTACTAATAAACAATCAGTTGATTTACCATGATAGTAATTGTATTTTGACAAGCTTCGTCTTATCCCGAAGAGGGATCTATACAGCTTTAAAGCGGTGGAACTCAGGTTACAGTAAAAAGAAACCAACACGAAGGTAAATGAGACCAAGCTTGTTAGCAGTTAGCTCGTCTAGCATCGTTAGCTAAATCGATTTCATTATATTTGTCTGATTAAATGATTGTAATCCCTTTAACAAGTGTTGATAATCTAATCAATAAGGGAGCATTTGACGCTAAGTTTATTTGGATATGCAACGTTAAATAATGATGTATACATTGCTTTAGCTATATATTCATGTATATGTCATATTCACATGTTTGTGTTAGTATACACCCTTATTTATATCTCCAAGACTGTCTATAACAATAGCAGGGTAATTTAAAGCCATTTATAGTTCGCTAGACGGGCTAGTCAAGCCAGTGTTTACAAAATTTACAGTAGTAAGAACCAAACCTTATTTGTTTTCTATGGGTTGTTTTTTGTGTTTTTTCTTTTTTGTTTGGTCTATAATGGATCTCTCTCACCTCTTCCTTCTTCTAAGGACCCATGTCATCTGCAGCAGAGACGGTGGAAAATGCATCCATCCTTTCAGAGAGCGTGGGTCATGATGGAAACCGTTTATGGATCGGCAACATCGATCCTAAAATTACAGAGTGAGTACATCAGTTAATTCTGCTTTAGTCAAAGTTAGATACATAGAAGTACAACTATTTTTTCTTCATATACTCCAATAATAACAATACAAACAATACATATTATTATTAGAATTTATGATCAAATGTACCCTGTTTGATTTTTAACTCAAATTTATTTATGTGCTTGTAAGTGTAAACAACATTTGGGGGCCCCCGTCAGTACCTTTGAGGACCCCCAGGGGGCCCCAGAACCCACTTTGGGAACCACTGATATAATATTTTCTTGAGCCAGAACAAGTTGCCTCAATTTGGTTTATTTTTTGTTTATTTAGCAATAAACTAATGGAACCACATGGATGATTTTACCTTTGTGTGAGTGTCATATTTGCATATAACTGACTGAAGACAGTGAAAGGACTTTGAATAGAACAGGTCTACTTGAGAATTGAGCCTGCTGTTTAGGGTATAATATAACTATACGTAGAAGCCTGTAGTCATATTTTAAGGTCATTCAAATAGCTAAGAGCAGAGATGTTACAATTAGAAGTAAACTTTAATGTCCCAAATACAGTGGTTCATGTTATGAATGTGAGGTTTTGCTTAGTGACTTGTCTGGCTCTGCCTTATGCAGAGGTGTAGCATTGTGTGCACATCTATGATTGATGAACTGTGTGTATAGTCTGTGTGTGTGACACTGAGCAGGCGATGTTGGGCGTGTGAAAGACAGGCAGCGAGGCGTGGAGACCTGCTGGGCTAAGGACCAGCCATCATTCCTCACTCACCTGCCCTGTTTACTTTCCCCATGTCAGCCTCGACCTGACTGTGTCTGGGTGTGTTAGTGTTTAGCTGTTTGTGTGGCACACACTGAGGTGTCTGTGTGTACTTTCAGCGTGTCTCATTTTACACAGCTTGATCCTTTCTTTAAACATCCCAGTCTCTCAAGAGCTGTGTGTATGATGTTGTAGTTTGGGCACAATGTGATGGAGAGGAGTCATTTTGTTAAGAGTAATGGTGGTGTTTTTGCGCCTGTGGGGGCTGTTTGAGAATGTACGGGTTGCGGCTCTGGTGGGCGTCTAGACAGGCGTTTCCTTCTCCTTCTGCTCTGCTCTACTTCTGCCTAAATAGGCCAATACCTCACAGTATGGTGTAAAAACAAGAGAAATGCCCATGGCCTTGGTTCCTGATTGGGAAGATTAATTAGCTCCTGGGAAGCACTTTCTACAACCTCTGTATGTTCCACTCACAGCCTCACAGACACAGCCATGCAAGGTGCTTAATGTTTATAAAAGATGAATGACTCTTCAGTTGTGTGGTTTAGTAAAATCGTCCTCCAGTATAAATTTAATTAGTTTTAAGTTAATAAATGCTGATAGAAGAAAGTTATTTCAGAAAAGGTAATTTTTTAGTAGGTCGTCATTTCCGATTAGACACCAAAAAATGTCTTCTCTCTAATTCTAAAGCAGATTAGTGTAGTGTGTGTATATCTCCCAGATTTCCCAAGTCCGATTCCTCTATTCGCAATTTTTTTTTTCTTCCACAAAGTCAGCAGGTGTAACTAGAGCTTTCATCACATCTGGTGGTTTGGTTCAGCTCTTTATGTCACTTTCCCATTAGTGGCAATCCATCATCCTTTTCATTTATTGCACTAGGGACGTCCTGTTACCTTTTTATAAGCTCTACCTGAAACATGACCAAGTTAAAACTAGCCACTTATCTCATTACACACAGCATTGTTCTTAAGAGTTTACAGGTGGCTCTGAAGCCCTCTTCTCTTCCCGTATGACACTTTTCTGGGCGAACTATTTGTCTTTTTTATCTTCTCCTGTCCTGGGCTCGCATCTCTTTTCCTTCCTTCCTCTACTGTAGTTCCTAAGCGCTTGTATCTATCCTACCTGCCTCTCAACCTCCTCCGACTTCTCCTCTTAATGCTTCTCTTGGCTTATCCCCCTGTTCCTACACCTCTGACCTCTCCATAGCTGGACGCTGCTGCCCTGAACCTTACTCTCCCTTTCCCCAGCGCTCTCCTCCTCTTCCTCCGGTGGATTTTACAGTCCCCAGGAGGAGTGTTCCATTGTGGCTCAAATCCCAGATCCAAAAATGTTCTGAGACCATTGGACATGTGGACGAATTAAGGTTTATGTGCATTTTATCTATCCTGGGCAAATATGTATATAGTATATTAAGTACAGCAAAAAACAGGATTTCCTGACATGCAAATTGTAAAAATAAAAAGTTGTATATATAAAGGTAGGTGCAGAAAGTCTACAGAGGCCTTGCAGGGTGTTGTCTGGGAAAAGCAGAAGTCCTCTTTGCCTGAACACTCCAGGGAGACATTACAACAAGCTGCAGCTAAAAGCCAAATCAGTCACAATTGTAAAGAGTAGAAAATGAACATCTATCAGTCATGTTTGTTATGACACACACATGTATTGGTTCCCTTGTGGATTGTTCCTAAACAGACTTTGGAGAACACCTGAGGTCAGTTAGAACAGTCCCATAAACTGGCTGCAGCTCTATTTAATAACACAGGAAGACATTTGTTGATTTCTTTTGCCTGTGCATTTAAGTTTAGAGTGGCTTTGTTTAGTTTTGATCTACGGAAATCCAGATTCACAACTATTGTTTGTATGTTAAGATGCTAATGTGTACTCAACCTCAGAGCACAGGATACAAGCAACTTCAGATGCATCAACATAATAAGAAATTAAAATATCAGCCTTCTTTAACAAACAAAGCAGCATAAGAAATTAAACAACCATCAAATCACCAATCAAGATAATGATTTGTAATCTTACATTTTATGTTCATGCACAACATGTTTTTTCGGTCTAATAAAATGACAGATTGATTCTCTATGGGGCAGTCCAGAACAACTTATTAACCTATACATATTTTTGAGTAACCTATAGGAGATGAGACTACACACAAAACTCTGGGGCAGAAATCCACAAACCCATACAGATGAAGCCCTCTGCCCCCCGCACACGGCATGCTTTATATAAGAAAATATTACCTGTCACATATTGTTTACTCAATAGTATTGTTTCTGTGCTGGAAATCCAGCCCCTGAAATACTGCTTGTGATAGAGTGATAAAACAGAATAGAGTTACCCCTGACCCTGGACTTAGTGCCCAGTCCATTTCCATATTATTGTCACATGAGATGTTTTCCCATAGGTTCATGCAGTCAGTAGCACGCACACCTACAGTTTTCTCACTGAACACAGATCTGTACATTCACTGTCCCACAGTCTCAAGCTGCTCCTAACGGTCAATGCATGTTGTTTGTGCTGGGCTCAGTGCTCATGGGGGCTTTGAGGTTTCCTCTATTTTATTCCCTCATTGTCCTGCTCCTGTATCCTCCGTATTGTCTAAATAAAAGATTTACTGTCTCTGACCTGCTGCCACAGCTGGACTGCTACTAAAGAGGTGGTGTGGAAAGAAAGCTGTCATTCTCATTAGTCTATTTTGATATAATGATTTAAAATAAAGACAAAATCAAGTATTTTTTCCAGCTTCAACAATGCATTTTTTGTATTTCTCTTAGATAAAGAATTGACCACTTCTGAAACAATAGCAGTTTTTGTCATTTCTGTTTGTCTACTTCACAGCTGTTCTCTCCTTCCTCTCTGCTCAGGTACCACCTTGTGAAGCTCCTAGAGAAGTTTGGTAAAGTCAAACAGTTTGACTTCCTCTTCCATAAGTCTGGGCCTATGGAGGGACAGCCACGAGGATACTGCTTTGTTAACTTCAGCACCAGAGAGGTATTCAAAAGTTTGTATTTACATTTAAGGTATTAACAAATATAATTAATTATTTTGATAGCTTTAACTGCATAACTGCAGTTCATAACTAATAATAAAAAGTACATATCAATATGTAAAGCCGTGCCACTTATGAATCAAATGTTGATCAGTCTGTAGGAGACACTTGTATTGTGTTTACATCAGATTTTTTCTTTGTGAAATGCACCATATTTCTACAAAGCACTTCAGAGACAGGTTCAGCAGCAGTTATTTGTTTTGGAGTGAGCCTGGGGACAGTGATAAGCATCTAGTTTCACAGCTAGTGTCTATCAGTGGGATATGAAACCCTCCCAAAAGGATTATACAGAGGAAGTGGCTGTTTATCTTACACTCTCACACGCGCAGATAAAGCACTTCATTAGAAACATTTAGCATCAAAGCCACTTACATGTTTGATGAGACTAACCACATTTTTTCACACTGCTTCCTAAACACATAGACACACTCAGTACCGGCCCACATCAGCGCATATCATCACCTATTATTGTTTCTTCCATCTCTGTTATGAATAGTAATGATTTAATGACTCACTTGCTGTAATCAACGCTGATTTTTAATCATACTTATACAAAGCTCTTCCGTTTTCTTCCTCTTTTGACTTCCTTTTGTTGTGTAATTATTTGTAGGAGGCGGAGAGAGCGATCCAGCGTTTAAATGGGAAACTAGCATTGTCCAAGAAACTAGTAGTACGATGGGCACATGCACAGGTGAGGGTAAGTATCAATGAACACACAATAAAAAACATGTACCAAAGTGTAAAGGTGTGTCAATGTTATTAAGGTATATTATTCCCAGTTAATGAAAAAAGAATGCATGGGATTTATGCAAAGTGTGTATAGAAAGCTACAACCCCTAAAGACAAAAATGGACCACTGTCTAAGGTATTACAAACAAAAATTAAATCTAAGGATCTGCAGATATTAAAAATACTCCCTGAACACTTAACAGGCAAAAGGACAGATGGCTGATTATAAAAGGAGCATTTCAGTACATTTTTTAAATGTGTGTGTGTGTGTGAACTACTATATCAAGAATTAATGGACAAGTTAAATTTGGCAATAAGAGCATTAAGAACATCTCTGAGTCCTAAATGTATTTTGGGATCTCAGCAGTGGTCCATGCAGAGAGAGCAGTGGGGTCCCAGCACAGCTTATGCCTGTGTTTTAACAATAGACAGCCTCCTGGCACAGGGTGAAGGGATATCCTGTATATAGACCAATCACACCCTTCACACACACACGGCTACAGCGAGGGTCAGGGTCAACGCTGCTGCCTCCACCGCTACACGCTGCACACAAATCTACTGCTTATCATTCTTTATAGAGACACTAATGTCTTCTGACTTGTTTTTTATATTGATCACAAATCACATTGATAAGAAATGTATTACATTCTCCAAGAACCTTGTGTTTTGTTCCTTTATTCTGGAATGTTCATTAGTATTTAGCTTCATCAGATAATTGTGCCTTTGTGAAAATGGTTAAACATTAAATTTTGTGTTTCTGGATTATGCAAGTACTCCATCAAGTGGTACATAGGCCTAAAATTGATGCATTCAAGAAGAAGAATAAACCATCTTCAAAACCATCAAAAAGTCCACATTTTGTCCTTCGTTGAACACAGATTTTGAAGTTACTGTATGTAAAAGATATAAACCTGTTCAGACATAATAATGCTCCCAGTTATGTTCCAAATAAAAAAGAGTGGCTAACAGCAGGCCATTCTTCTCTGTCTTCAACCTGCAGTGACATCCAGGAAGAAGTGAGTCACAAAGCAGCTTTGGTTTTCAATTTCCAGCCTTAAATCCCAACGTTATTTCATCCCCTATCTTTGAAACTGAGTGCTGAAACGATGAAAGGTCTACATTGCTTTTCAAAATAACAATTTAAGACAAGTATTTCCAGTGCAGGTTAGATTAATATGATTCTCTTCCCAATCAGTTGGCTTTGAAGATTGATTAATTATTTGCATGTACCGTATACATGCACTATATGTTCCTGTCCTATGCCTTAGAAATAGGTGGAAGGGTAGGGTCTTGGCTGTGGTAATGGTCATTGTTTTAAACCTATTCTTGGCCATGGTACATGTTATTTACACGAGAGATGTGTTCCTATTTGTGACCTGTTGTTCTCCTAGAGCTTTGACAGCCTAATATTTCTGCACATACAGTATCTGCCACTGCACTTTACACACAGGTCAGTCTAATTCAGTGCATGACCGCTGTTTTGTTTCTGTTCTGTTTTTTTTTCTCCACAGGTTTGAAGAATGGTTTGGCTGGTGGAGATGTTTGGAAGGTGGTTTTAAAAGGAATGAATGCGGACCTTGGTTGCTCCTAAGATTAATTTTGTTGGTGGCCGGAAGATGCTGTCTGTAGATGTTATGGCCTTTTTTGTGGATTTGACATGTTTTGAACAACGTTTTCTTCTTTACTCCTTTTACTTGGCTATAGTTTGAGCTGGTCGATATGACATATTATCTTATTCAGGGTTCGTATAGGAGCTTGAAATCCTTGATACAGCTTGGGTTTTTAAGACTTTATATCACAACAAATGACTAATGTTGTTTTCACACTTT
>JAVQKG010199963.1:0-11750 GCA_036025885.1 Hypseleotris bucephala
CAGCAAAGATATGACACTTATGTTTCAGACAACATCAGACAAACGTTATGTACATGGTGGTCAACATAATATTTAGGACAGTGCAAAATAAAACGGCTGTAACTAAGCGCCCTAAAAAATAAGGGACGCTTATAAGACCCACAGAACCACAAAACAAAAATGTGCATTAAACGGAATGTTTTGAGATAATGGTGGGCATATTCAGAAAAAATGCAAAAAAACAAAACAAAACAAAAAACAAACAAACAGAAAAACACAGTTGGTAAACAAGCCAGAGGCTACATTAAATCCTCTTAAATAAAAGAGACTGATTTAATGTTGTGCGTCCTAATGCGCACTGGGATTTTGTCAGTTGGCCAGTGTTTCAAATAGCCTACATGCACGTGCTGAATCTCAGCAGCCCAAACATGTGTCCGTGTACTGATTAATGTCCTGTGTGCGGGATGTGTTAAACCTTTCATTTTGAGGCACAAATGAGACAAACACTCCATATTATGGTTGACTACAGGTGGGCTGTTTCACATGGAAACATTATGGCTCAACAATAACATTGCGCCAGTGCGCGTGTAAATTTTGCCACATTTTATGCAACTTTTTGGAGCTTCACTTCTTCAAAGCCATTGGTGAGTTGAGTGGGCTCCTGGTTGCTCTCTATCGAAGACTCACTGCCCGTGCTTTCCCCGGAAAGAAGCCTGGTCACTCTGAGGTCCGCTTTTAACGTCTGCACATCGTTTCCTATGCTCATCTCCCCCAAGTCATTGATAATCTGAGTCAGCTCCTGTTTGCCGTTACAGTCATTGTCCAAAATGTCCTCACATTCAAAGTGCATGGACTTCTCCTCCTCCTCTTCCCCAATCAAGTCCTCGGTGATGGAGCCTAACTTAGGCGCACTACGGCTCCGCTCCACCGGTGGTTTGTAATAACACTGTCCGTTTAGCAGCTTTCTAAGTGGCACTAGTGGGATGGTCTGCTCCCCGATGAGCTGCTGCTGCTGGTGCCGTGCATCGTCCCTTCGCTTTAGTCTTTTAAACTCTGCCAGAGCCGTGGCTGAGGTCTGGTATAGCAGCAGGGCCATGGCTTTCGCCTTCTCCGGCTTGGATACCATCACTGCGTGACAGCGCAGCATCACCGCCTTGTGCTTCATCTCGTGCCTGTAAATCCACGCAAAGATCTTGGGCAGTCTCGGATCCGCCACGCAGTACGTTATTCTATGTAACAGGTACAGGTGTCCGGGTCTGCGCGCCTTGTCGTCCACATGCACCATGCGGATGCCTTGTGAGCTGATGGTGAGTCTCATCTTGGTGCCGTTCTTACCCATTTCACTCTTACCCCAAATCTTACCGACTGCCACGTCCGTGCACCCATCCCCTTTGGACTGGATAGTAGTGGCGTTGCCCAAGTAAAGCACAGTGTACGTGGGGTCCTCGCTGGTGATCTTCACCTTTTTCCTTTTGGACTTAAACATGCTTCCGACTCTGTTGAGCGCGCTCTCGGGGCACGACTTGGCAAAGGAGGTGAGCGCAGAGTAATTGAGACTCACCGCATAGCCCTTCTGTTTGGACTGCTTGTCTTCCTCTATCAGGTCGAACTTATTCTTCTTCCAAGGCAGCATTTTAGAGCAGTGTCCAGTCAACAGAAAGTCTGAGAGAAAAAGAAAGGGTGTTGTTACTAGGTCCAATTGAGTGTTGTCAACTCATTGATCTTCTACTCTAAGAGACAGCTGAAATCAGAGTAACCGTACTTCATCTGTTTATCCAAAGAGCTTCTCTCCATTGCGATTGTGATTCTCTGTACAGCGCACTACGACTGCCCGACCGAGGCGCTCCTGGCAAATTATACTGTGGAACAAACCATCTGCAGCACTGTGGGGGTGGAGACAGAGCTCTGGCCAACCTCTCCTCTGAGTTTAATGGTACAGCTATAGGAAAGTACAGAGTGGTCAGCAGTCCCATTGAAGACATTGATCGGCTACTAACACCAAACACTAATTTATATAGCCATACACCTATAAAATCCGAGTATCGTTTTGCAGGAAATCTGAAATAGGGCTGGGCTAGCCTAATTTGGTCAAATAAAGCAATATTAATTGGCTCCTATTGTTGTTAATAGCAATTTGGGCTGTGTTATGTTAGGCTACATGTTTATGTTTTAAATCTCAAGCAAGAGATTTTAAAAGAAAAACAAAAACACTTGGTTAGTCTCGACTATTTTACTGTAGCATATGATAGACTTTAAACACTTTCGGATAGGGTCTCTCAGAATTAGTAATTTAGCCTACTCCCAGATAAAGAGGGGACTTGTTTATTATGTGATATTTTTAAATATGGTGTTTTCTCCCGTAGTAAATACATGGAGCTATCTGGGAGCTATATTGAGCTCCAAATGCGTTCACTTTAGGTTTGCTCCTTAATATGTCCTGCCATCTACTGGTCAAGAAAAGAAGCGCATTAACTTTTTACCTATAGCCTTGCTAGCTGAAATGTGTAAGATAAATGTAAAATAAATAATTAAATAAACCATATAAATCTATCGCATATAATTTTTTTAGTATTATAAAAAAAAAGCAAAACAATGACAGGGTTTGTTTATTCTCTCACTGTGTTGAGGAACTGCGTTTGGTAAGTTGTAGTTTTAGTGGGGCGGAATTGACAGCCGGATCACAGGACTGTACCACATGGATCTATTATACAGCCATGCTGTACCACCACTGTTATTTTATAACAGTTTACACAATAATGATACAATAACACAACCTTTATATAAAAAAGTTAATGAAACTGTGTTTTTATATTATAAAGAACTTATATTGTGATTTTTCTTCATTTTTACTTTGTGTGTGCAATTGTCTTTTTTTTCCCCCAGTGGTGTCTTCCATTTCCTGTTTTTACGTCAACAATCTTTGCACATGTTGGTTGGTCTCTAGCATCAGCTTTTGTTTTCACAACGAGCAAAAAAGGTTGAAATGGGGAAAAAGAAAGCTGGAGGCAGTGGAGGCAGTGGAGGCAGTGGACTCGGCAGAGCGCTGATAAAAGAGAGGATTCAGTCCGGCCGGGGGAGCAGGAGAGGAGACTCATGGGTAAACTGATTTTAATGGATATAGAGCGATAATCAGACCCGACTCCTCATTATGTCTTTTCACTTTAACATCATAAATGCGTAAATGACGGTTGTATTTACAAGACTAATGTTGTTATAAAGACATATTTTGACACTTCCAGCTCCACACTAGTGAACTGAATGATGGATATGACTGGGGGAGGTTGAACCTGCAGTCTGTGACAGAGCAGAGTTCAATGGATGATTTCTTGGCCACTGCTGAACTGGCAGGAACAGAGTTTGTAGCTGGTAAGTGATGTCTGCCTTCTTGTGGCAAGAGCCTTCTGTTGTCTGTGTGTAATAATTTACTCAATTTCTGGTTGGTTTTTCAGAAAAACTCAACATAAAGTTTGTTCCGGCTGAGGCTAGGGCAGGCTTATTAACAATTGAAGAGAAAAACAGGCTCAAGAAGCTGCATGAAGAAAACAGACATTTTCTTAGAATTCCTCGCAGGTATGTGCATTACCAGTACATTAAAAATGAATAGTTTTTATTATTCTATGTAATAATAATATTCTGTTTTTAGGCCCCACTGGGATGAGAGCACAAGTCCAGAACAACTTCAGATGGCAGAGAAGGACAGCTTCTTAGAGTGGAGACGAGAACTTGCTCAGTGTGTCTTATTTTTATCATTTGTTTTGCTTTACATAGCCCAGTTTCAAATATAAAAACAGTCAATAACATAACTGTTGGTTGATAATTTGAATAATTATGAATGTGTTTTTTCTTGAAGACTGGAAGAGGAACAGAAGTTGATTCTAACTCCTTTTGAGAGAAACTTGGAATTTTGGAGACAGCTGTGGAGAGTGATTGAGAGAAGGTAAACAATAATACACTTCTGCTAAAACCTTTCTGTATAATTAACTACATTTTTATTGTAATCGTTTCTCCAGTGATGTCATTGTTCAAATAGTCGATGGTAGAAACCCTATGCTGTTCCGTTGTCCTGACCTGGTAAGTAGTTGTACATATGTACATAATGGGAAAAAAGTAGAATGAGAAGAATTAAGCATATTAGTTTTTACTGCCAATTTCTTAAACTTTTAGGAGTCATATGTGAAGGAGGTATCAGAAGACAAAGTGAACATGCTTTTGATAAACAAAGCAGATTTGCTTACCAAGAAGCAGAGGAAAGAGTGGGCTAGACATTTTGAAAAGGAAGGACTTAGGACTGTCTTCTGGTCAGCACTTGCTGAAAGCAACCGGCTGGATGCAGAGGATAAGGTAGGTTTAAAAATCTGCTATACCGTATTAAACTTAAAATAAAAAATCACTTAAAATAAAATCAGTATTGTTTCAAAGGGGATGGATGTTGAGGTCTCAGAAAACGAAGAAAGTGACCCAGAAATGGAACCACAAGGTGATCAAGCCAAACAAGAAAGTGGAAAAGTTGAAAATGAAAGTGACACAGAAGTAGCCAGTACAGATGAAGAGCAGACAAATGTAACAGTGGATGATGAGGACTGGCAAACCTGTTCAGAAGATGAAAGAGAAGAAGAGGGGGCCGTTTGTTCACCAAATGAATCCTCTTTTCACAACTCCAGTCGACTGCTGCACAAAGACGAGCTACTAGCTGTGTTTCAGTCAGTTCACACTGGGCGCAAGTGTAAAGAAGGACAACTCACAGTAGGACTGGTATGTAGAGTAATGCATTACTATTCACAAAGATTTAATGTTAGCTTTGTTGAGAGATTTTCTTTTGTAAACATTGTTGTTTTGAACACTTCCAGACTAAAATAATTGTCATTCTTCAGGTTGGTTATCCCAATGTAGGAAAGAGTTCCACTATCAACACTATTTTAAGAAACAAAAAGGTCTCTGTTTCAGCTACTCCCGGGCACACCAAGCACTTTCAGGTAATTTAAATCAAATATTGTTTTTCTTTCCGAGTTTAAAAAAAAAAGGATGACATGTTCTTTGTATTTTGTTTTAAAGACACTTTATGTAGAGGCAGGACTGTGCCTCTGTGACTGCCCTGGTTTGGTCATGCCTTCATTTGTTTCCACTAAAGCAGAAATGATTTGCTCTGGGATTTTGCCCATCGACCAAATGAGAGACCATGTCCCTGCAGCATCACTTATATCCTTTATTTTGTATTTGTTTACTTGCTTGATCTTTACAGTTATATTTTTATGATTTGGTTTTGATTTCCTAACATGTTGAACGTATGTCAGACAATCCCACGCCATGTTTTAGAAGGAACTTATGGTATTAACATTATCAGACCACGAGAAGACGAAGACCCGGACAGAGCACCCACTTCTGAAGAATTTCTCACTGCTTATGGATGTAAGATTATTGGACATTTTGATTCACTGATTTCAGCTCTTTAGTTAGTTTCTAACAGTGATTAAATCTTTTCTTCAGACATGAGAGGCTTTATGACTTCACATGGTCAACCTGATCAGCCCAGATCAGCTCGCTACATCCTTAAAGACTATGTTAATGTAAGTTCTCTCGTAAAATGGCTTTGGCTAAATCTATGGAGAAGGAAAATGTCACTGGATTAAACCAGAGATGCCCCAACATTTCCTGTTTTGATCAATCAAAAATACAAAAAATACTATGTGCAATGTGGATGATTAATTTTGATTAAATGTATTTTGCTAAGTTCAAAGCCTACGGGTAGAGTTTTTTTCTTTTTAATTATGTATAGATTTAGATCTATTAGATTGACATTTATTTTAATGTAGTAACATTTCTTAGTTTTTTTTCAACAAATGCATATTTCTTATTGCTCTCTGTTTACCAGGGTAAGCTACTCTACTGCCATCCTCCACCACATATAAATCCCAAGGACTTTCAGCCACAGCACAGCAGCTTTCAGAGGAAAGATTTAGATGTGTGTGACCTCTCCTCAGACTCAAACCCACAACAGAAAATCAAAAGAATTGAAAACACTGTGGACAAGAACTTTTTTCATCAGGTAAATTACTGTGCATTTTTGTATTTACTTCAGTTGATGATAAATAATGTTAAAGACTAATAATATATATTTATAATGTTTGCCTTGTTTAGCAAAATGTAAGAGCTTTGTCTAAAGGAGTGCAATCCGTCATGGGTTACAAACCAGGAAGTGGACCGAGTGCGCCTGGACAGTCGGGATCAGAAGTAATGATGGGCAAGCCCTGGAAAAAACATGGAAACAGGAATAAGAAGGAGAAAGTGCGACGGCTCAACAAACATCTGGACGCTTGATCAGTTCTTTAAATTAAATGTATTTCAGAGACAAATTAAAACTGAGCAACCCTAAAACAGTAATTCCAAAGGAATTGTGGACTATTCTGTAATAAATTGAATATTGTGCATAGTCAAATATGCATCACAGACACACAGCTGCAATGGATTAAATCAGCAATTTGATTTTACATTAAATATGGTAAGAGATCCCCATTGTTGTGTATTGCAGACTTGATGTAAACAATAACAAATGATTATATGTTTCTGATGACATTTGAGAGAAAATAAATCTAATGCTATAGTTGCAAGGCATGTTAAGTAGAAAAGTATCCATTCATGAAAAAAAGATAATTTCATATTATAGCTTATATATTTACAGAACATTGAATTGTCATATGGTTTTTATTTCATTTACACCCAAAGACACGTCAGACTTTGTCTGTATATGAAAATGTGCATTAAAATTATTTTCCATCATGTTCACAACATATATATTCTATGGGCTAATGGCCTATAGCTGACCTAGCTCCTCCTATCCATTTTGCGCGACGCCTAGTGGTTAATGGCAGCTAATTGATTACACCTACTCTGGAAGGTCGCACGTTGCTCCTGGAGTATGATCGTAAATACAAACTCAGATATGCCTTTACTTGCAACTTTTTTGGATGACTCCGTCTCCTGTTTAACTCAGGGCGCAGAAGGCAAACTTTGTGGCGCTTTTGCTCTTAGCACGTTTGCGGCATTGCTTTTACTATTGGCTCATGCTGCGTAAGTGGTTATAGATCATTTCCTTTAAATTTGTATACAAATATCACATGATTGCTTTGTTTTAAAGACAAGGGTATAAGAGATGCAGACACCGTGTGGAAAGTGGAGGAGAAGCTATAATTTCCCTCTACAGCCTCCTGGGTAATATTTGCAGCACAATAGGAGCTATATTTTCCAGGCAGCTACATCTTCTGGTGAGGCACTATGGAAAACAACTGTTGCTTTTGCTGTCATCCTTCACTTTACAAGTATTTGTTTGTCTGTGAACAGGTTGTTTTGGGTGCCTTTTCAGCTACTGTGGATGCTGTGGGTTTTTTATCTCTATGCATCCCAATATTTTTTTGTTGGAACTCAAAAGCAGGTAAGATTATTGGAAATATCAATATCCTGTTGTTACATGTGTAGACATTGGGTAGACTTTTATAAAAAAAACAGTAGGCTACTACACTCAAAGTCTATGCAAAACAGAGCTATATATCTTTAAGACACAAGAGATAAACAAATACGCCTAGATGAAATATGGACTGACAGTATTCTGAATTTATACTATGTCTTGATGGCCACATTATTGCAGTAAACCCTAGTGATGTTTTGTGTGAAAATATCATAGATGCATAGTTTCTGAAAGCCTTTCTGATACCAACTTCCATGCCACAATAAAAGTCACTTCTATCTCTAATGTTATTTCATACAGTATCACAGGTAAGTGTAGGCTATAGTGTCTCTCTAAAAGTGGCTAATGAGTGCACATGTTGTATTGTCCAGAAAGAAAGCTGAGGGCGAGGCGAAGACGAAGAAGACAGCATCTCCTGGAGGTGTGTGTCCTGATGGTGCTCGCTGGAGGATTTCTGAGAACTGGACTAAGTGAGAGTGAAATCGATAGGAGACCTTTGCCAAGAAGACTTCTGCAGGTCAAAATGGAGGCAAGTAGAAAGCAAGTGTTAGGATTGTATTTTATTTAACACAAAGAATGTCTAAGCTGTGATTATGATATATTGCTTATACTAGGTGTGTTTGTGAAACATTTTTTATGGACTGACCCATTCCAATTCCAACAGGACAACTCAATTCTCCTTGGTTATGTTCTCGGCATGTTGTCCTTTGCAATTCTCTATACATCTAGATTACCAGCATTCTTCAAAGCAGTAAGTTACAAATTATGATACGGTGGCTCATAATATTTTATTTTTCTATTTTTGATGATACATAATATATGTACTGAAAGGAGAACAATAAAATGTATTCTATATAGTGCAAAGAACCAATGGTGACAAGAATCCAGATCTTCTCTGGAGTGCTATCCTCATTCTCTGGGGTCTGTTATGCCTTGGCCATCCTGCTTTACGACCACAGTAATGTGTTTATTTGGAGAACAATGCCGTGGTTGCTGTCAGCAATATTGTGTGCTATCATGGACCTTCTTGTATCCTTTTTAGATGTTCTTCCAAGAACAGTTGTATCAAGCAATGCCCAATCTTTTTCAACAACTTTCTCATAGTGGCCACTAGATGGTGCTATACAATAAGTTGTTTTAGTAAAACTATAAAAAGAGGTGTGTATAATATGACCATAAACTCCATGAACAAGACATTTTCTACATGGGCCAATAGAAATGTCATGGGTATAACTATGTAAACTCAAGTCTTTGCTGCTTTCAAACCAGGTGTGATTTGTTGAACTTTAACCCAGTTTTGCAGGTTGTAGTCATTCATTTGTGCAAACGAAGGAGCAGCATCCAACGCCCTGTGTTGTTATCTGCAGACACAGAATGTCTCCTAAAAAGCCCAACTGGCACAATGGAAGAGAAGCCCAGAGAACAGAAAATTCACCCTACACCGCAAATAATTGTAAATTGTGTGCCCTTAAACTTTAGAAATATTTTTGCTTGGTGTGTTGTTGATTAATGTACTACTTCATTTAAGAACAAAAACGCAGAGAAGGTAACTGGGGTGGGCCATTACTTCGATGTCAACATTCCACCTGAAAGAAAAGTAAGCCACAGTTTACACAGGCTATGTAGAATTCAGTAATCCTTTTTGTCTACTGTGGTCTGATCAGGTAATATTGTCCAGAATGGAGAACAAGGAAGGAGTGCCTGTCATTCACACAGTGCGAGGGAGACCTGAAGACAGTTCATTAGACTCATCCTTTGACTCGTCAGTCGCCACCTCTGATCTAGAGGTGGGCTTGTCTTCTTTCTAGGCCTAATGGTTAAGGTATATTTGAAATCATATGAGGTTCTAGCGAGATTCCGATATATTACCTCAGAAAACCAGTATTATTTAGTAGACTGTTTAGTACACTCACACAGTGGTCCTAGAGCATGAAAATCCTAGTGTATACATTTTTTTTAAATAATTGAACTATTCTACTTCTAATTATGTCTAATTCTCCAATCTATCTAAAATAACGCAAAAAGTCATTTATAATCTATTGAAGTTGAATATCAGGTAAACATGTGACGACAATAATTTCATGTCATGAGACTATGATATGATAAACTGTATATCTAGGTATGAGAAGTGAAAGAGTCTTTGTGCTGGTCCCATGTGATTCTGGAGGAAGTAAATGAGACAACTTTTTTGTACGACCAACAGTCAGCGTGTTCTCTGCTGAGTGGGAGTACACTGAGGCGTCGTTCATGACTTCTTTGTGGGAAAAATAAAAGGCTACTAAAGCAGAGTTATAATTTTATGTTTTAGTAGACTGCAATACAAGCTGAATGTCTTCGTATTGCGAGAATTACAAACTTTTCTTTTCATACCACAGTGCAGCCAGCCACAGAGAAGCTCCCTCCTGATATAGTAAGCCTGGTTCTGGAGAATGTAAATTAAGATAAGAACTTAAAACTTGTATTTGTCCCCCAGTGGGGAAATTGCTGTATTTGTTATTCACAGACAAATGTAAAGCCATTCAGTGCAAACAACTGGAGTTGTTAAAAGCAGCCAACAGTAAAGTCTGTTTTTTTCATACTAGCTAGTTAACATTAACAAATCCCACCAGGGTCCATACATGTTAGCACAGTGACTAATGTTTAAACACAGGATAACTAGGCAGTGAGTTAAACACCTTCCTTGGTTGAATTCTTGTGCAATTGTAGTTTATTTCTTCTGAGTTGGATGTGAGGTGGTGCCCGGTGTAGGAAAAGAATTGCTTGAGATTTGCCATGAGTCCCAATTGTTCTGTTGTAAAAGATTTTTGATTAAAGACCTGCAGAGGGTGGGGTCTGTCTGCTTAGGAAGTTTGTGAAATGGGGGCCCTGTCTACATCAGACTGATGCTAGCCCTGCTATTTTAGGACATGTTTATGCTCTACTGTGTGTTGCCTACTTATCAGAGACTCAAGTGTTTGCCACTAAATGTATCCTCACAGTCTTTCAAAGTTTTTGATTAATGTGCGGACACAACATGAATAATCAAAACAGCTCCAAGTAATGACACATCATGTTATTGTATAAAACTATTACACAATAACACTGGACCAAAAAATGTTTTTTGTAATATTTGCCCAATTTTTAAATAATCTGGATGGAATTCTGTGTGATGGATGACACTGTGTGATGGATGTTTGACACATGTCATATAGTTGCACAGCTGAAAAGGAAAGTTTTAACATAATTGCAGTATTGTGTATTTACAGTATTTGTTATACCAGTTTTATATCTATTTTATTGTATCTTGCAGTGGGATTTTGAAGAGGCAAACATACACTGGTGTAAACCACTAGCCAAACAGCAGAAGGGAGACAAGTTCCCACCACATGAGTGGCAAAGCATCTCGCTCTCCTAATTAAACACTAAACATGTCTAGAATAAAATAGAATAAAATAAAAAATAAATAAAAAAAATAAAAAAGCGCATAATTTGTTATTTGTGTCAATTACATATTTTTTGAATAATTAATGAGATCTTTAAATGTTTAGAAAGGGTTCCCCTAATAGAACAATACAGTGTCCCCTGCTGTCATTCAATAGTTGCTAGGTCACATCCTGCATTTTCCTAGTAGCGCCGGGTTATCAGGGCTGAACTGGGAAAGAGCTGCAGCAGATAAGCTGCAGACTAGACGACCAGTGCTCTCAATCATCATAGACCTTTGTCCATCTGTGAACTATGGGGCGATAGACCAAGATGCCATGGTCAAATACATCTGCATTTTTTTTTACCAAGGAGACTTCCTACACTGATAATTAAACAATAAAAAGATTAGAGCAAGATGATAAAGCCACATCACTCTTCCCTGAAAATTTTCTCCTCTGTCACATCATATCATATACAAATGTCTGTGATTCATGTTAGGTCCATCAAAGCAAAACTGGATATCAGCAATAAAATGATCCAACCTGTTACCTGTAAACATGGCCAAAATAGATGCTCATAATGGGAGCAAAGTGGGGAGGTTAATTTGAGGTCAAACAAGATAGAACATTACCACTTACCTCCCAAAGACATTTTTGCATCCCAAGGTGACTTTAAGTTCATATAATCAGGAACTCATAACATACTACCTTACTTTCAATTCCTGCTCGATAATGAGGGAACACCCCACAGCATAACCCAATCTATGTTCCATTACCTGGACAAATTAAGCACTGGAGAAGGCCCTTTTCTACACACATACAATACTGTACCTTACTTCAATTTACCTATCTGTCTGTCTGTCTGTCTGTCTGTCTGTCTGTCTGTCTGTCTGTCTGTCTGTCTGTCTGTC
>JAVQKG010199970.1:0-10203 GCA_036025885.1 Hypseleotris bucephala
TTACAGCAGTGGTTCTCAAACTGTGGTACATATACATTTGGTTGGGCTAGGCTTTTTCTAGTGATTCTTATAGGACTGTAGGACAAAATGCTGTTAAAAAATTGGTCATCCTATTGAAAGAGACCTGAATTTAAACTACTTTATGCACAGTTTAGACGGGTTTAAATATGTGCTCATTTAGTAATGCATTTTTCTGCATGTATCACATTATTTTTAGACTGAGTGCACGCCTTACAAAAACAGGGCCAGTTAAGTCAAATTGTGCAGTGGAGAGACAAATATTTCTGAGGTGGTCTAGCATGCACTGTACAAAAATAAATAATAAATAATAAATCTATGTTAACAGAGATAATGGCTATTTCACAATGTCTAGTTCCACAAAGAAACAGCACCATTTCCACTTTCACAGTATGTCACTTACCTTGCTTGATGGCTTCAATCTACAGTCCTCTTCGTCATCACTGGCAAAACATAACTTTGTGAAGATACTCGTCCGTTTATTACATCACTATTGGTACTCTCTCTTGACCTTGGCTGGGTTAGCTCAGTAGGAGATGAAACTAATTCTGAGAAGTCTGAGCTTTGTGTCTAAGCCTTAAAGAAAAAGAAAAAAATGGCAACACTATAAGCCCTTAGTTGCAGATACACACACACAGCACACACACAACACGGAGTTACCTATGTGTGCCCAGTAGCTCCAGACAGAAGCAGTGGCCACATGCACAAGCCTTTTCTTTTATTGTCCCCCAATTTGAAAGACTCGGACCAAGTTTCCTGGCAACCGACTTACTGTTTTGTACAAGGCGTATTGGGTTTATGTGCCACAATGCTGGTGTGTGTATGTGTGTGTTACTTCCATTGAGAGATTAGGTACTGGGGGAAAGATAATCTGTGTGAGGTGGAGACATTATCTAAGTAAACAGAGAGAGCATCATTGTACTACCATTTATTACTGGTATTTTGTCTAGCGCATTCCAGTACAATTGTGTATCGTTTTGAGTGTCCACCCTGTAATTAGTTACATATGCTCAATAAAAACTAGTAGGTTTAGTTCTTTGTTTAAATAACAATGGACTGGACTGTACATTGATGGTGGTAAGCAACCTCTGAATCCACAGCTGGCTGACAGGTTCTACCTTGCCAACCACTATACCAAAAAACATTCATGCATTTGTGTCACAGACATTAATGTGACTGTTACACTATTGTCCTTGTATGAGAAATTTGTCCTGTGAATTTGGTCCAAGCTTCAATGTCACTGGGGTAACCTGTATGGAGCAGTGGGTGACCACAGTGCAGTGCCAGGGTGCTGATCTTGAGCCAGGAACATGGTCCATGAACTACCAATAATATAAAGTACAGTAAGGTGACATCCAAGCCACTCAAAGATATCATAGGCAATTGAACCCACAATCTCCTTTCTCAGGGACAACAGGGCAACCACTAAGCCATTGTGGACCTTTTTTAGTTAGCCAATATATTTACACAAGTAAGAGTTACTTCAAAATAATGTTCCTCAAGTTAAAGTAAAAAGTAGGGCTCAAAATAATTATTCAAGTAAAAAGTACTGAGTAGCTGACGGAACGTAATGTCAAATGTGTTATGCAATGTTTTTTGTATCAGAGCAAATCCCTGTTTTAACAAAAATTAAACACTCTGGTGAATGTAAAAAGTGTGGTGCTTTAAAACTACTCTTAGATGTAAAATTTAATTCCAAAGTTTGTAAATGTAACTGATCACTACCCACCTCTTTCTATAATAATTGTCAGTACTAAATGGCTACAACTTACAAGTTGTAAGTTGTAGCCATTTAGTGGTTGGAAGTAAATGAGATGCGGAAGTAGAGAATTCAGAGGAAGGAAATGGTGTGGTCCACATTTTTTAATTTTCTTTCAATCATCCATATTTACAAAAACCAAGTGCAACTGGAGGTCAGAGGAGCAGTGTCTTCTCCAGCATCAGAACAACAAATGAAGAGAACAGCTAGGCGCCTTATATACTATCCTACTAATCGGCTAAAACCACTAACTACTCAAAGGGGATGCACAAGTTATCATAAATTGTTAAAGCTAATCTAAAAATCTCCATAAATCAAAACCACAACCATAAACCAAATAAAACCCAAGCTACATACATAAAACCCTACAGCCAAACACCAAAGAGTCTCCCCTATCTTTCTCTGCCTTGGTCCAGCCCAGAACCATCTTAAGGGCCATCGTTTCAGCCGGGACTCTTTTAGCCAACAGACACAAGGACAAGGTAAGTACAAATACTAAAACACAATTCACTTAAACACTTTAACATTAACTAAAAACACACACACATACTCAACAAAGCTAAAGTTAAATATTTGGAGTTGAGATTTTGGAGTCTTAACATTTGTCTCCTTTTGTCTTCAGGGCCTAGCAGCCATCAATTAAAGTGCTATACAGTGCTTCTCGATCTAAAACAGGAAAAAGGTAAGACACTAATCAAAAAACTACTTTTTAAATCAGTTGTGAGCAATTATTTTTGGTATGCTCAAATATGTTTTAATGTTAAAGTGCTATATATGGTAGTCAAAGTGAAAAAAAAAATGAAGGTGCTTGTGAATGGGCTGTTTGTGCACTGTTAAGTCTGTTCCGAAATTTAAGGAATGCTTTATCTGACCCTGTTCTATGATGTAAAGTAGGTGATCTGTCATATTTGTTATTTTACTTTAGTCCTTCCCCTGGCCTCTACAACAACATCAATTTACAGTTGGTGGGGTACTACTTTGACCAATCACATTTGAGTTTGCTTTTAGCTCCTCCCCTGGCCTAAACTGATTACAGACACCCTTTACTTCATATCATATAACTGGGTCAGATAGTCAGTTTTAAGCATTTTTCCATTTTAATTTTGAAAACACACTAGTTCTAAAGTTCTTCTGACCTCTTCTTACTGCTGACTTCTCATTAGCCTAAATTAGTTACATATTACACTGTAGTGGTCGTTAACGGCGACGGAATCCGAAAATTGGGTCTCGGCAATTTCAATAATAAAGCTTTTAAAATCAAAGACTATTACAATTGGATTAGAGCAGTGCATGTAGGAGCCAGTACAGAGCCCGAAATAGCCATCCGCAAATCCACCATTGAAAATCCACTATTATACAGGGAGAAGAATAGGACTGCTAGAAGTGGAGAAAAGCTGGTAAGGTTCTTAATATTTGGGTGCATTCGAAGGAAGGAAAAGCAAGGGCAACAAAAGAAATGAATTGGTTTGACATAACATTGTACATCTAATTCAAAGTCCTTATGCAATTGCTTTATGATGAATTTAAGATGATATTTTAGAAGACATCTGGGAATATGGTCCATCTCAAGTCATTGTTGGGGTTTCCAAAAGGTGAAGGACTTGTGATATTGAGTAATGACTCTCAGTGGTCACTATTGAAATGAGCCTATGCAAGCAGCAACTATGGGCCTTAGGCGGTATACACCCTGGACAATGGTCAGACATCAATTTATTCTCAATTTCTTTCAATATGGGAAATTTAGAATCAGAAATTTGCATATGCATATCTTAGGATGACCCTGACTGGGGATTGAACCCACAACCTACTTACCTTGAGCGCTAACCACTTTGCCACAAGATGACCAAGTACAAGTAAGCATTTTTTCAGTTTTATGTGTGAATTATGGTTATAGTTACATCATTACATTTTTTACATTCATTAGCAAATTACACTTCATTTGTTCTACTTCATTAAGAAATACTGTTGAGAAGGACTTTTTTCATAATTTAACTTTTTTAAGCAGTAGATTTCCCCCATCATAGTAACTTTAAATGTCCCACTAGTGAGCAAGCTTTTACTCCGGGGTTGTAGTCAATTTTGATGAAAGATTAAGAATTGCTCGCTTCTTTTAAATAGCAGTGACTTTAAATCAACTTTCAATCCAATAAAATAGTTCTTAAAGATAAAAAAAAACCCGATTCACAAATTTAACAGTCCAAAAGCTTATCTTCCTGCTAGTTGGTCAGAAGTAGTCTTCATTCTTCATAGTCTTCTACGGTGCAGTCTTGAATGCGAGCAGTATCATGCTGGTTTGATGGGTGAGACGGTTGGCACTGGCAAAGACGTTTGCTGTTCTGGAGACAAGGATACACATGTCAATCACACTGTAACCATGACAACCATATTAAGATTGATAGGGAAAAATAGTTTGATGGGCAATAGATAGTTTAAGATAGAGAAGTTAATAGAGGTAGTCAAGATTACCTGGGGAGAACCCACAGTAATACAGAGAGGACATGCAGATGATGTCACAGCCCCATCCTGAAAGCTGTTGGCTAAATGTGATTTGAATTTGAGGCTAGGCTGAACTACGCTCTTGTAAGGTTTCATATAATCATTGTCATTTGCAAAAGCAGATTTCTTGTTATAAAAATGTTGCAAGATTTAGTTTCTTTTTGTTATAATTTTTATTGATTTTATTTAACATTATTGAAACAAAAGTTGATTGGTTTTGATACAGCAATACAATAAACGTGACTTATGAACAGAGATTTGTAGAAAAGAACAAACTAAAAGCTGGACAAGTAATTGTCATAAATGAGGTCTTGTGCATTTTAAGCCACAAGATGTAAAATTTGTAACAGTAAGTGACCGGATCAAACTATGACCTCCTCTTCTCAATACCTGTGTTGTCTTGTACTATCAGGTTACACAGCACCATTTGCTGGCCAAATTTAACACCTTTTTTTGCACCTCGGTGTATCCATATAGACACTAATTTAGTTACAGTTGTTTTCAGTCCAGTGTTATCATCTATACGGCCCCTACAGTAAATTGTAGCAAGTAAATGAACACTATTGTGCTCTTTTTCCTTTACAGCACTGTTCCTCAAACTTTTTCAAACAATGGACCACTTTGGTATAAAAGGATATGAGGACCATCTAACCTCACCAAATAGAGACTGACGAAAATCATTTAGGTTTGTGGATTGTCAAAACAAGAGGCTATAGTCTCTATTTTGGCTGCGTTTGGTAGAAATAAACTTTGAGCCTATAAAACTGCTTTTAGGGAGTCATTGGGTAATTTAAGAAACAGTAAATGAAATTTGATTTGTTTTTTTTGGGGGGGAGGGGGGGGGTTGACAGGAAATCAGAGAGAAGAGTGGGGAGTGACATCCAGCAAATTGTCGTGAGCCGGATTTGAACTCACAACGCCGGGGCAAACTCTGATGGCTTATATATGGGCTGCACGCTCTACCTACTGAGCTGAACAGTGGCCCGAAATGTGCTTTTTTTTTTTCGACATCTTGCGGACCACTTAGGGCCTCTCACAGACCACAACTGCTCCCCGAACTACAATTTGACAAACACTGCTTTACATAACTCTTGGTGACATTTTCTAATAATTTTGAAGTAAAGATGAATGTGTGATCCACTTTGCAGCCCTATAGTGTAAGAAGTGAACGCAGATAAAGCATTGAAACTCCTTAAACAGTGAATAAACCCCAAACGGTGCCATACTTTCCGTCTTTGAAGTAGATCTTGAGCGTGTCGCTGAAGTTCTTGGAGCACTTCACAAACTCTTTCTTCTGTTCCATCGCCTGAGCCGGGGAGTACAGACAGACAGCATTTTTATCCAGTCCTGGTTCTTTTTCATAAGAGACATATATTTGTGTACTTGAGCCTAATGCAGGTGCTTACCCGTCTGTTCTGATGCTGGGATTTCCTGAAGATAGTGTTGACAGTATCCAGCAGTTCCTTGATGGCTCCGGCAATGTCTCTGTAACAAGTGACACAAAAAAGTTCAATCAAATTTTTTTTTACTTCATAAGGTCTATACCGAGGAAGTAACTTTAGCGTTGACTTGCCAGGAGTATTGACAAGGATCAAAATAATGGCAAAGTGGGTTGTGAGAATGAAATGCCTTTCACTTAGAGTTCTCTAAATCTAAAGTGCAAATGAAAATATTTAATAGGAAATTGGATATATGTGCTGTTTTGTGAATGCTTTTATTTGGGCAAATAACTAGCATATTTGCCGGAAAATGAAGACAGATCTAAAACACAATGGAAAAGTGTGTTAAAAATGAATTTAATGAATGAATGTTTTTGTGTTCAGTTTGTCCACTCTAGGCCACTGTAGCAGAAATATATGAATTTCAGCTTGATCCATTGAGTATTGACAAGGTCTTCCATTTTGCTGTACACCATAGAACTTTAAATCTTAGCTAACTTTAAACCATAGCTTTCAACTGAAAAACAGATTTCAAAATAGTTGTTTTTGGACCAATAGGTATCAATGTTTGTGTGGGAAAAGTCTAATCAATATATTGGCAATAAACCAGAAAAAGTCCACTTATGGTAACTGTAGTAAACTGTTTTCTATATTGTTACATAGTTTTATAATAGGTGATCTAACTGCGTCGGCTTTAAATAGTCTTGTGTATCAAAAGAGCTTACTTTATGGTCTGTAGGAAGTGGACTTTGTCTTCGATCTTGTCTGGTATGGTGCTGAGGACGTGCTTCAGAGCTTGAGCTTTCTTGTTCAGGTTCTGGAACTCCGGCTCCTTCCTGTCAATCATTAGAGCTGTACGAGAGAAACCCACACTTCAAAGTTTCTGCCATCAACATGAACAAGAAGACTACAATATATTAAGGTCCTGCTTTTGGGCACATTTCACAGTCCATTTTGGATACATTTAGGTTACAATTGTACATTTTATCTAATACAAGCTGTTTTGTGGAGATTCTACTTGAAATGATTAGACACCTGTCATACCTATTCCTGTTTCAAGACCATTTGTGCCGGTTTCCCCAAAAAACTAAACACGTTTGACTTCTTTTGGGACAGAAGTCAAAAGCCCTCACAGCCAAGCATACATCTTCTCCAATCAGATATGTTGTCGAATGGTGTTGGCAACAATGCTTCTCTGGGTGTGTTTGGTGACAGTGCAGGAGTGCAGGAGCAGGCAGGCCCACTTCATGGTTTGTCCCAATTTATGACATCACTAAAATCTGTATTCAGGACTATAGCTCAACATAACGAATTACTCAAATATTCCCAAATGAAACAAAACACTATTAGGTATGTGTTTGAGGTAGAAACAACATAAGAACTTAGCATAATTTACCTTTAATATGTGATAGTAACATATTTTAAGTTTAGGTCAAATCTGGGGGTGAGCTACTTATGCAAAAAATAGGCTTGCTCTCAATAGCTACCAACCAGAGAACAACCTGAACAGTTATATAGACATGATTTCTATCATGGAAGAGGAACTTTTAAATTTGGACTAAAATATATCCATGCGCATGCTAATTCATTCCTACCATCAATCACTGTACTCTGGCCCAAGAAATTCAATTACAACCTGAGACTGTGGGACATTAGGAAACATTGGAGAGTGGCAGTCTTTAATGGAGAAACAGCTCCACCTAGTGTGCAACCGCAGTCATATCAGTGCCTCACCAGTCATGCTCAGTAAGTAAGGAGCCAGCTTGTTGAAATGTGAGCACAAAAGTCAGTGCTGTGGCAATGTTTTGAATAGAAATCTGACCTTAGACAGCCAATATGTATGCACTGGCTACTTTATTAGGGATACGTGTTCAAGTAGGTGTTAGGGTAAATACCAAATGGCACGCTTTATAATGATATTCAGGAATAGCTGTTAAGGGTAAGCATTGGTATGAAGAAAAATGTGATTTAAGTGACTTTGAATATGGAATGCTTGCTAGTTGAACACCATTTTAAAACTTGAATTGATCTGTACAACCAAGAGCAAAAGGGCAATTTATTCAATATAAATTATGTAGGCAAAAATACCCTGTTGGGAGGAATGCACTGATCCAGCTTTTTCAGTCTCCATACCAAAACCGATATGTGGGTTTTGTTGATCGACCAATATTTACTGATACCAAGACAACTAAAGGCATAGACATTTCTATCCTGGCTAATTTTGTACTAACATAGATGGCTACATAATGTCTAATTTTTGTATTAAGTGTGTGTTACAATGTTATAGAATGTAATTTGCTACATTATCCAATCTAGCATCGCTACTTGTTGGTGCCAAATATTAGAAAAGAATAAACAAAGCAGGGCAGCATCAAATGTGCTACTTGCTTAGGTACAAGGTCTACCTAATAAAGTAGCCATACAGTCCTTTACCTTCAAACTCCTCATTGGCCATCCGCAGCAGGCTCTCGTGATAGTTCACCCGTATCGTCTTCTTCTGCAGGATTTTTAACAGAACCTCTTGTGTTAGTCCCGGAATATGCTTCTCTGCCTTTAGATAAAGACAAAAAAAAAGTAAACTCCACAACAATAAAATCAATATCAAGACCAAACTGTGCAGAGAGGTGTAAAAGTTAAAGCTCTTGTCGAGAGATTGTGTATAAAAGTAAAGAAGAGGGAAGGTAATAGACCTCTATGAAGGCTGCTTTCAAAGTCCGTGCTGCTGTCTGTGCCTCGGGCGATTTGTCTTTTTCCATCTGAAAGATACATAGAAATATAGGGTTTCGGTTTTGCTTTGAAATATATTTGGGAATGTACAGAGAATTGAACTTATTTTTTGAGCATCGACTGACAATTAAAATGTATCCTACCAAATTTAATACTGCTTTCATGTCTTAGTCACTGGGGAATCTAAGCTTATAAAAAAACAGTTAGGTCAAATTTTGAAATCCTGCATCCAATTACCGCTTATAAGGAACTTGTTTTACTACCAGAAAACCACAATACATTTCTTTAGCTGTTGTACAATGAAAAAAAAACGTTGCCAAAACAATGGATTTAATGAATTACATTTTTTGTTTTCTTTAATGCAATGTAGTCTATCAATTGTCGGTTAGCAAAATAAAAAGCATGGTAGTAGAATTAAGACATAATGATTTTGTTGTGCCACTAGTAAAGCAATTACCCTTGAACCAGGTAGGAGTACAGGTAGGGCACTATATCTTTATCTTATAAGCTTTGTTGGGGAAAAAAGTCTTGCCGTTTTATTTCTGTTTTTGCAAAAGCAGGGATGCAAAGTTTTCCCTTCCGTTTTACAATGTTTAACACTAACCTTTGTCCAATTTTCAAACCAGGAAACAAAACACACCTTTACTACTGCAATCAACCTCTATTCCCTGTATTTACTATCAGTGACTTCACCTCATTAAAGACTGGATACATGACAGTGTAGAGTGCCATAGAGGCCGGTGAGCTTGTGTCCACTATGTTTGTCATGTTGTTGTCCATAAGCATCCTTGAGCAATCAATATCTTTTTCTGTACTTGTCAACAGAGGCCAGATTCACCGCATTCAGTCACTCACGCGGACTGACAGAATGGGAACAGGAGAGAGTCTAGGGGAAGAGAGGAAGACAGGTAAACAATGACAAAAAACAGTTGGGGTGAACAAAACAATAAAATGTTACAATATCCTTTATTTACTGTACCATGGGTGTACGCTGTCATACTTTAGGTAGTAACTGAAGAAGCTAATGTTGCTATTAACTCAAACCAGTCTCTGACCACTGGCACAACAAGGTAAGGATGGGCCATATGGCAAAAATATAGGCCAAAATCTTTAGTTGACTTAATTTTTTTTGTCTTACACAGAAGACTACTACTACCATCTACTTTTATTAATTTGAACATTTGTTACAGTAAAAATAATGGTGCAGAGCATAAATGAATGTATCACTAGTTTGATTTTCATAACTTAAAATCACAATTCGATTTTTATCGCCATAGCGCCCACTCCTCTTACAACAACGTATTTTCACCCACAGACCTGCCACTCACTGAATTAATGTACCTTTTCCAAACCATCGACTAAAAACCCTAAACATTGTGTTCTGTGAAAATCTGATGCGTGGTATGAACTTCAGCAGGTTTGTCTAGAGAACATACTATATGTGCATGACTGACTCCATTGGCTTGATACAATGGGACAGGTTAATTAGCTAAATTTCAAAGCACAACTAAACAAAATGCCATACAAATCAATATGCAACTAATTTTAAGACAATCTGTGGATTTCTTATATAATTCTGATATTTGGTAAGGTACTAATTTTGCATATATTTTTGAAAACATTGGCTTGATGCAGTGGGACAAGCTAATTAGCTATCTGAGCTCACAATAAGTGGGCATTGGTGTATTAAATTATAAATAGCCAATGTTAAAAGACAAAATCTACTAGTCCAAAAAGTAGTAGCCCAGGTATAAACAAGTTATA
>JAVQKG010199994.1:0-14819 GCA_036025885.1 Hypseleotris bucephala
GTGATTGGGAGCGTTTGGTGAAGTCCCTTCTGAGATTCCAAATAAAAAATCTTTGACTTTAGCCTCTCGATTTCCTGGCAATAGATCCAACAGTTCATACAGGGAGAATTTGTTTGGAATTCCACCCCGGACATGTTGAATGAAGTTCACAGAAACTCATCAGACACCACCTGCCATGAGGTCCTTCTGGGCTATAGTGTGCTCTGTGCAGTGCTGATGTGAAAAGCATGAGGCGTAGTGTCTTATAATGTGGTGGTGATGGCAGTGAGATGGGATCTCTTTATCAAGCCCAGTCTCAGGCTTTAATCACAGCCTAGAAGGTGTGCACACTATTTATCATAATTGAACTGTATCGGCCTAATTGCTGGCATACGTCACTGTCGGCGACTGCATGGCTGCAGCAGCAAGTTGTGCTGCTGATGATTGAACACACATTTAAGAGAAAAGATGTGGACTGTGGGGCATAAGGCAGGAAGAGGCAGCTTATAGAAGATGTGATAGAGCACTGTTCAAATACATTAGGCCCAGAGGTAATGTGCTGATCTGACACTGATTAGACTGGTGATGCCTTCATTCTGCTGCACATCACTGTATACCAATCACTCCACAATCACTGATGATTATAAAGGATAGAGATGGGACTTGTGCAATAAGAACAGTCTTCAAGCTGAGCCATCATGAAGCAGACATCACCTTTGAGGCCAGCTCTTCTGCATCAGGCTGACTTTGACTTTCTCATGTATTTAGGTCACCTTGGGGGTAAAAACTTTTAATCATTGTTCCACATCAAATTCACCAGTGCCCTCTGGGACACAGAGCTGCAACAAAGAGGAAAGGACCTGAAAACCTTGGAAGTTGGAAAATCACAAAGTGCCCACAGGGCTGGACAGTGGAAGTCATTTCCACTGGATTTTTTGCTAGTGGGGAAACGCCTGCTGTAACGCAAACCCAATCACTGGCACTAAGCAGTGCTTACAGCTAAGCATTAACCCCACTGTCCACTCTCCACATTGAAGCCCCAGGGATCCGCCGGAGTGGGACTGAAGTCTGGGACTAAATCTAGACTTCTATTTCTCTCTACTGCGGTGTTCCCAGAATATCTCTGGTCAGGTGTTGTTCAGACACCTTGAGAGTAAAGAGTGGTAGCTACTCAGCGCCAAAAAATACATTTAGGAGAGCTTTGTTGAAGCTGCTCTAAGCTGACAAATAGTCAGTTTAATCAGTGATGAGTTAATAAAAGGGGCTTCACCTGTTAAGTCATTCATATAAGTGCCTGCATGGCTTATATTGATTGAGTTGATACAATAGAATAACATTGGCCAGCTGCAGCACTGGTCCAAAGCCTGCTGCGTTGCCCAATCACAAATCAGTTTGATTTGTCACTGGAACAGAACAATAAGTAACAGTGCTTCCTTGCACTGGAGTCTCTTTTACCTGTGTTAGGAGGACTATTTTCACAAAGGGGAAAACTCTAATTTACCATGTGATCCACAGCAGGGAATTTAACATTAACTAGAATTCACTGGGGGTGCTGCACAGGTCAATGAATGGCAGGGAAGGTAACATCACTGGGGTACAATAACAAAATAACGCTACACTTTCAGTCCGCTTGCTGCAGAACAGAACGGGTTAACAATCTCAGCTCATGCTATGACTTAACTTACTGGTACACTCCTCATACCATTGGTCACTCAAACTTCTGCCCAAACACAAACAGAGAAAGGGGAGAATGTCAGTATAAATGCAATGTTTTCCAAGCCACTGGGTAAGGAGCAGTACTTGTGAAGCTCCATAGGGGGTTGCTGGAATCCTGTAGCCTGCTTCCTAGTGTCATCACCCACTATGACTGCTTGCCTGGCTGGCCCGCCACATCCAGAGCCTCAATTACCTGACTGACGTTTCATTAGTGCCTGCAGCTGATCCCATGGCTGAGAGGCAGTGGGGCGCACAGGAGCATGGAGGCGCGAGCGGGAGAGAAGGGGGAAGAGGACGCATTACATTCTCATGCGCTGTCAGTGTCAAAGCTATGCAGCCACACAGCCACTCATTACATTGCAGTCATTTAGTATATGGTGTTATTGAGCCGGACTATGTATACTAAAATAGAGCATACTCGGTATTACATAGTGTCATCGCTTGGGAGCTGTCACCCTGGCCTGGCCGGGTTGCTAGTTCTAGATCTTTGGAAGAAAGTGACAGTTTGCAGTGTCTTTAGACAATTTAATCCAGGCTGGTGTTCCTGCTCCCCTAGTGAGGAGATTGTGGGTCCATCCTGGAGATGGTCACCTACAATCACTCTGGGTGGAGTCTCTCTGGATATTCCAGCTTCCTCCGACAAACCAAAGACATGCACGTGGTGACTCTAATTTTTGAGAATGTCTGTATATGTCTCAGTGACAAAGTGGTTAGCACTGCCACCTCACAGCAAGAAGGCCTGGGTTCAAGTCCCAAACTGGGCATCAGTGACCTTTCTGTGTGGTTTTGGTTTGCACCTTTTGTCATATGTGAATTGTGTGTGGCCTCCATCCTCTAGTTTAGTGCGAGGCATGTCAGAGATGATCCCCTGAACTGAGCCTCTCCGCTGAGTCCACGCTTGGCTGGCCCTTCTTCCCATTTGTCATCCTGGGCCAGTCTAAGACCCCCGGAGAGATTAGGGCACAGCGGAGACACTGGAGGAGTAGCAGGAATAAGAGGATCAGTTAAGCTATAAACACAGACAAGTTTGTGTCTCTCACCCACACTGCTGCACTGACAGTTTGTAATGGCTGTCAAAAGTTGGCGTCGAGTTGTACATCTTCTTTTACAAGACACTGCAATGGTGGTGGTGCTGATTCTGGCATATGTCTTGTGACTAGACAGACATACAACAGGTTAGGCTACTATAGGAGCATAGGCCTCCTGTTTACGAGACCTACAAAAATCTTGAAACTCTAAGGTGCATTTACAGGTTTTAGAACCAGATGTGACAAAATCAGTCTATCTTCTTAAGTCCTGGTTTATACCTTAAAAGGCTTGGTTTTGTCTTGGTTTTATTTCAGATTTAGTGTCCAGTTTAAAAAAAGGTTTAGTCTGGGTCTAGTCCTTTTTACTGCGTTGAATACACAGCCTTGAATTTTTTTTCTCAATAGTTGTGAAATATTGTTTTTTGATTTTTTTTGTGTGATTTTTATAGTGCACTCAGCCATGGCGCTAGCCCTTATTTTAAGAACTGTATCACATAACACATTAGAGTTAACTATTGACCCACATTGACCAAAAGTAATGGACCATGATCTGAAGCAGCTCTGATAATTCAAAGGCTTTAGTTGTAATTAGAAATCTCTCCCACAAAGCCCCATTAGTCAAATATTGAGTTGTTCTTCTTCATTTCCATATTTTTGAATATTCTACTTAATTATGCAAAGAGAATAGTGCAGCCAGTGAGAAGTTTTAAAAAAGCCTCATAAAGTCCTTATTAAGAACAGCAGAGGGGATTAATGACAGTTAATATGGGGGCAATCAAACATTTAATGCAAAGGCCCTCCTGCAGGCAAACAGTATTTAAATGAGTGAATTAGACATTCATTATCTAGGCCTATAAGTGGAGTCAGATCTGCATTAATGTTTGTGCATAAAATCACCCTTGCTAAAAAGGACTTAATGAAATACTGTAAAAAGTTAGACATGGAAAATGTACAAAAATTGATTGCTTGAGGGCTGGTTACACACTGTCTATACAAATCCAGTGAGAATGCACGATATGCATTGGAGATTGTCCCATAAATCATGATTATTGAGTTAGCATGATCTCTTAATTAGCAGTGTAGCATTGTTGAAGTGGACTTAGCAAAAGAAAAACAAAGGAGACTTTAAATCTATAAAATTAAATCAGCTACCTGTTCTTGAATATCTCTTTTGTAACTTCCTGTAAATTATCATCATTGTAACAAAGCACCTCAAGAAGAGCAGCAAAAATACAGAGGATGACTTGAATAATGTCCCAAACTATGCAGATATATCATTGTCAGGACCTCCTCGTGCTATAGCCTTCGCTCTCTCCCTGTGTCTCAGCCTCCACTCTTGTCAGTTGCCCCAGCACACAATTACTGCATGTGATTGCTATCAGGCAGGACGGTCGGGGAGGCTCCCAAATTAGGGCCTAAATAGGATTTCCTACAAGGCGAAGGGCACAGGCCTGGACATGGTAATGAAAGCCTATACATCACAATCAGGCCGACAATCCTATTCATACAGCAACACATTACTCTCACTCCTCATAATTATAGAGGGGTGACAGACGGGCCTGTGAGGCATGGCGGAGGATGGGGTGGGATGGGTGTAGGATGGGGGCGGTGTTGGCGGGACGCAGGCTGAGCAGGGTGACAGTTAGTTTCGAGTGGCTTCTTCGCTCTCTCCACTTGTGTGATCTGGTGATGTCAGGAGTGACAGGATTAGACCAACACTGGAGCCAACTGGGTTCTATTCTACACAGAGCGGCAAACTCCTCTGCCACCTACAGCGCCCTGTGAAAAAGTAACAACTTTTATTATTACTACAAGTTCACAACTGTGACTTTTGAGTTTGGAGAAGACTGGCATTGTACTTCTCACATTTCCTTTGGAATGAACACATTTGAGAAAGTTATGTTTCCACTTAAATGGGTTATAATTTAATTAGTCTGTTAGCAAGATGTTAGCAAGACTATCTGGTCCACATGTAAATTCAGCTCTAGGAAATGAAGCCTTTTGTTTTTATACTGCAAACGGAACAAACTTCATGTACAGTATATCTTTTAAAGGCTGGCTCTCAACGGATTTCCTTGTCTAAACAAAAGAATACGGTTCAAGCTTTTGTAAAAATGTGGGGTTCCAGATCATCTCTTAATCAAAACTGTTTTTTCTTATTTTTCTTTTTTTCCTATGTGTTTTCTCTCCACCAGTTACCACAGCAAATTACCTGCCTCCTCTCTTCCCTGACACAACTCTCTCAATTTATTCAGGCACATGAACTCAAAAATTTTGTAAACTCCTATGGCTAAATTGTCCTATGGCTTAGTTTACTGTTCTCAACTATGCTGTAGGATTGTCCATGAACTTTGCACACTTCGCAAATACATAAGCTGAACTTTCAATTCTAAGATTTCTCCGAAAAAGATACTGACACATCTGACAGACACAAACACTCACAAGGAGCAGAGGGGTGAGATGTGAGGGAGACAGCGCTCCGATCAATACCAAGAGCAGGAATCAGCGATGGGGAGAATAAGACAATGGCCTATCAGATTGAGGTTGACTTCTCCTTGTATGTGTCGCCAGCCTGTGACAATAGATTGGACCAAAAATCCAATGGCACTCAGCAACAGAGGTAGAGGGGCAAAAAGGAGACAGATGAAAAGAAAGATTGCTAATGCTCTCCAAGCAGGCATTTTAATCTGTGACAGAGGCGGGATTTGGTGAAAGCCATTATCACAGAGGTACCCCCTTATCCTCACAGTCCTCTATTCTTCTCTGATAAGACAACCTTATCAGACCGCTCAGAGGTAGATGGGGATGTGCGCTCGCATCCACACGTTTGCATGTGTTTGTATTGCAAAATGGGAATTTCCAAATGTGATTCACTGGAGCTGAGAAAGCCCTACACTGTCAATGTAAATCACCTTAAGAACTTGGTCAAACGGTAGGAAAATGGATTCAGATCACAATAGCTAACTTTAAGAAATAGGCAAAAAAGCTAAGCATCATGGGATCTATTGTTACATGTGGCTAAAGAAAACGCTGATTATTAGAGGTCATTTATTTGACTGAAGTTCAAAGGCAGTGGCATCTTCAAAAGTTGTGTTTGTAAGGTGTGGCAGGTGCAAAGGGTCAAGATGAGGACGCAGATGTTCAAAGAAGAAAGTGGATGACCCCTTCCAATGTAATGGACTGATAAAGGTTAACTGTTTTTGGTCAAGCAATCTGTGGATAAAAGCTCAGTTGGTGCCCAGAAGTGTGCAAACTGTATATGATATTGGGAAGGGGTTTCATGTATACCTTATTTGCTTCAAGAAACTGTAACTTTTTGAATGCATACTTTTTTAATATTATGATCTCTTGGAAACATATTCTGTTTATTGCTCCTACCTGTAAACCTGTGCTTAATATTTGAGGATGTTTGCATCAGACCGTGGCATCCTTTTATACACACTAGGTCTGTTCAACATGATGTCCTTTCTGTGATCAGGACAATCCATCAGGACAGGGCCCTCATTTATCACCACATGCACACATACAGGGGCTGGAGCAGGAGATGGACACTGGAGTTACTTTAGGGAAGCACTCAAACATGTCCCACAAAAAAAGGTACTCACTGGCCACAAGCAGACACTGTACTTAATAAAGCAGCTCTTGTATGGTCTTCTATCTACAAACTGGTTGTAATGTCTGTTTCGTATAATGTCATGACATTATGATGATCTGCTAGTATGGAAAAATTGTTGAGTCTTGCTACACTGCATTAATTTATGCTGGTAGCAGTAGTGTTCTGTGTGCAACAAAAATACTGTCCAGCTGATGACTACAATATTGTTGTACAGTATGAGTGGGCCCACAGAAGTCCACTGCAAGTGTTATAACCCCACAAACCTTACTTATCTCAGGTCTCATCTCTTGGCCTTTTACTATGGATCACTGAATTTGAGCTGAGCAGCCTTCAACAGAACCAGCACAGTGGTTAATTCACTATTGATCCTGGCCCATAGACCAATTTCCACTTGTGTTTTGTTTGGACTACAGTTTAGGTCATGCGCCATCTCTCCCTTAGGGCCCAGACAGAAGACCTTGCCACTGTTATCAGGCACAGCACACACATACTAAGATACAAAAGGCAGAGGTCATTAAATAGTGGACATTAAGAGTGAGTTGTGTATGTTAAAATTAAGCTTTTAAACACCAATTATAGTATGTGGGACACTCAAGAATTTCTTTGTCTAGATTTGGTCCTTACTCAGACCGGTTTTGTTATTTTGACCAGGGATTAGCCCTAGTTTGATTCCAGTCTGCTTCTCATTTAGGCACAGTTTATAACTGATTTGGATCTGGTTTGGTATTAGTCTAGACCTGTTTATTGCCAGTTTAGTCCTGATGTAGTCTTGGTTTAGTCTGAATTGAGCCATGACTGAGATCCATGGTTTTAAAAGATAAGCGCTGTCCGTGGTGCTGAAAATCTAGTCTAATTGATTTACAGATGTTTTCTTTTTTCAGTCTACAGAGTTGTTTTATTTAATATGGTAATGAAAGCTATTGAAAGGCTTGAAAGTCAGCATCCTTCCTTCATCAAAATACACCTCCTTTCAACCAAGCTCCATTTCTTCCAGTAAAATTCCTCTTGTCCTTGCTTCCCTTCCTACCAGTATAACAACATTCCTGGGACTAATTGCGATTCTGTCAGCAGGTAAATGCTTTGTGACCAGTGTTTGACAGTGGAGCTCCAGCCCCCAGCTTTTCAGTGACAGTCATTGTGGGCCCAGACAGGACAGCCTGAGCAGCGCTGGCAGTCAGTTAGCTGGCAGTGTATATGGATGTGGCCTCTCGGCTCAATAGTGAGACTCCAACTGTCGACTGGTTTGACACTCCCATTACCTCACCACAGAAACAGGTAGACAACCACAGAACAGCTGGATAATGCACTGTCTGACTGACAATACTCTCTAGCCTTCAAAGACTGCTTCTCACCTTGTCTCTGAGCCTGTGACAATACCATCTTGATAGTGTCAGGTAGAAACCACAAGCATGACAAGTCAGCACTTTTGACTCCTCAATTTTTTATATGAAAGCAAACATAAAGGTGGTTATAGAAAAGATGAGGATTGATGAATGACTATTCCAGCAGTTTTAAATGCAACGTCTGATAACAATTATTAGCATAGGGTATTAAAACTAAGAATTCTGTTTTTGTAAATACGCGTTTGTTTTGTTTATTCTATAGAGACTATGGAGGGTTGATAGGCTCAGCTAATTAAAGCAAGCTGTTGACAGTCATCAGTGTGACCCTTAGCACTGCTCTTCCCCAAAGGCCCAGTTAGCATGCTAATGCTAATCCCCAGTGACGGGGGACAGGGCATGGCTGTCCCCTGTAGGTCCTGTTGTTTTGACCACAGGATGTGTCAGGACAGGCACAGTGATGTGCTAACATGGAGACGTCTCCATGTTCATGTCACACATCTGTAATTATAACAGAGTGAGGGCTAGAGGGGACATTAGTTATGAGGCCGCCTCTTCTTTTTAAAATACAGCCCAGAAAAGAGCAGTCAGTCCCTCCAACGAGCTTATAAAAGAGCAACAGGTTTAGCTGGGTTTAATGTGATGATTTGCCTTATGTGCTCTGCCTTTGGCATGTTTAGAATCACATGTGAAGGGAATCATAGAGAAGAGGATAAAATAATACAAACTAATTTCTGTTTGAACACTAACAAACAGGGTCCTGCACCTGTCAGCCTGGGTCTTCCTCTTCCTCTGTCCCCGTCCAAGGGAAGGTCAAGGACACATGCATATTCATGCACAATCCTGGCACAGGATCGATGGCTTTTAATTGTTTTCTCTTGGTTGGTGGCGGGACGTGGCAGTGTGTATTGATCTGTTTGAGCAGAGGCCACTCACAGAGCACGACTGAGAGACCTTTACCTGACTGAACACCGATAGACTGTGTGTCAATGTGTGTGTGTGTGTATGTGTGTGTGAATGATGTGTGTGTGTCTGTGCATGACATGTGTGTAGTGAATGTAGTGATTAGGATATTAACACACGCAACAGCAAAGGCTCTTAGGCCTCATGAGGTTTAGAGGTACTGTAGATAGAGGTGACAGACCGCTGCACTCATGGGAAAAACAAGAGACTCAAGCTTTAGTGCTAGGTTTAAATTATTAAAAATCAATTTCACACATAAATTAAACACCAACTTCCTCTTTTGTGTAATGATTCTAATTTAAATATTCCAATAAATGAGGCTGGAAAATTCTGATGAAATAATTATGAGCAAAACGAATACTCTGTGCATATATCTTATGTTTTGTTGAAGGTATATAGTAAACATGTTTTTAATAAAGCTGATTTGTGAATCACAGATGAATGTGTTCACCTCCCAGTGAACCACATATTCTCTCTAAAAAGATTATCTCCTTCACAGCTCTCGGTGCTCTTTCTCATTTATTCTTTTGTAGCTGGTTGAATTTGTCAATTTGAACAGGCAAAGTTGTGAGATGGAGATGGAAATGTGTGACTGAATTGAGAAGGAAGCGACAGAGACAGATAAAAAAGATGGTGACAGTCATCCATTTGACCCAGGCTGTTGAGTGAGCGCAGTCTGCCTTGTCAAATCTCTGTGCTAACAGTGAATAGCCGTATCTGTGCAGAGCATAGAAGGGTGTCATGCACTATGGTTTCATGGTTCAGGATAAGGCTGGATAAAGCCATTGGCTGGATGACATGGAGAGACACTTTCCCTCTCTTTACTTCCTTTACCATCAACGCCCTGAACTATGAATGAGACATAGGACTTGTTGTTTTAATCGAATGGGCCTGTTTGTGTACAAAGTGACTATCAATGAAAATGCTTGCTAAGTTTGACTTGCACTATTGGACAAAAGGGAAACACTTTCTTGCTCACAGATTAAACTGTGCTCTGTCTGATTATTGAACAATAGGAAGCCTCAGATACTCTCTTCTTCTATTGTCTTGCTCCACCTCTCTCCAGCACATTGTAATATCCTCTTATCCACATGCACCGGACCTATTACTGCCTCATTAGCCCGAATCATTGAAGAATTACACTCCAGCCGCTGACAGTAGAGCTGAGAACGGGGTATTTTTACGCTCAGGAGTCAGGGGTTAAGTTACCAATCAAAATGGCCAGGCAGATGTATTCAGACATTTTAATATTGGCCATTGTAGAAGCTAAAATATTTTAATCTCTTACTGGCACGGTTGGCCCCTAAGGCGACTCAAATAAGAATCATCGGGAGGGGGTTGGTCCTAAAAGAATTGATGTACCCTGTAGCATTTGGATAATTGTGTTGGAATTGCTGCCACCTTGAACACTTTTCATACTGGGTGTCCTTTACTTCAATTCAGCTCTTTTAGCCGGACTACAAACCTACTCAACATATGCTAGATTCAGTGTCTAGTCTAGTTTTTTATTCTACTCCACTGCCAATGTAACCCTTTCCACTGTGCTACTTTAGATGGAAATCTCACACTAGAAGCCAATATATCAAGTGTGTTAGCAGCATTGCCAGTCTATTGGTTTGTGGACAAAGTGGGCCAGGTACTGGAGTTAATATAATGTGAACCACAAGAGGGGGTTAATGGTTTGGACTTGGCAACAAGTCACAGCATCAGCAGAGAAACCAGTTCATGGCTCAGTTTTGATGTTATATGACTAACCACCTATATGGTGCATCTTTTTTGTTCTATTTATGTTTTACATTTTTGTTTTGTTCCAAAGGGCCCCCTCCCCCTCAATGCAGTGGTCCTGTCTTCTCCTCGAGTTCAAACTAATGACTAGTGACAGTCCACTGAAAGGAGCGAGCTGTTTGCAGTCAGCAGTGCGTTTGTTGGTAATTATTTTCCCGAGTGTCACATTAGTGTCAGCCTCATGGCACTGGGAGAGAAAGAGGGTGGAGTGGGGGACAAAGGCAAGGGGCACGGTGTGTTGTTTGGTGTTGGGTAGTTTGGTGTTTTTACGTTGTTTGGGAGATTTAAATTGTGGAGGTGAGGAGAGGACTCTGGCTGTCACTTGTATGTTATAGTGTAGTTTATATCTTTGCTGCACACAAGACACAAATACACATTATTAATTAAAAAGTTTTTTGTCCACACATTCAAATCCTAAAGCGTTATTTATTTTATGGTAGGACTAAATATATGGTCATTATTTTCAGGTGGCCTTGGTCATGTTTGTGCATATTTCAAGAAGAATTTTATAATTTAAATCTTTAGCTTTTATTTAATTTTCTAAAAGGTGTTGCAATTAATAAAAAAAAGTTCAAAATAAATATTACTCCCGATGTAACAACGCATTAGGCTAAAACTAATTTCACACAAAAACAAAAGTGTTCAGGGTGCAAAAATTTGCAGTTTAGTTAACAGCTATCAACTAATGAGCACTGATCCTGAAAAGGAGAGCTCCAGCCTGTGCAGATGTGTGGCTGATTTAGGAACCTACTTAGGAAGTCGTAAAGTGATAGGAAACTGACTAACAGCCCATTGTTGCAGTCTTTTCATATGCATATGTTGTCATCTGCATAGTTTAGTGAATTGAGCAAGGTAGAGTCAAAGTTGAATGGATGCAAACAGTCTATCCCGGTGTGGGTGTGCTGTGAATGTGAATAAAACACATGTGTGTCCTGCATGGGAGCAGGCCTGGCCCCTCTGGGAGGAAGTGATCAATGATTGAGACCATAATGCACCTCTCTGTATTCCTGCTCACATTTACGCTTACTGCTGCTTTGGGGAGCTGTCACACTCGCACACTCTCACAGTTTTAGTGGCGAACACACATTGTCACATGTTGGACAGCTCATCTCTCACACGTTCCCTTCCACTCCATCTTGTAGCTGTCTGGTCGATGGCCTGACTCTGTCTCACTGCCACCACTGGGTCTTTGGCAGACTGCTGTGCTCTGGCGCTGTCTCTCCCTACGTTAATATAGTAGCTAACCTCTCTCTCTCCATAGCACCATACCAGTCAGTCTTTATGTTGATGTACTGAGAAGAGTCCGCTGTAGCTACTACTGACTGACTCCCAACAACTGTGCTCATCCTCACTAAAACTATAGTGATTGCTGTGTAACAGGTGACTTTGTCAACCAACTGATAGCTTTGTGTAGTAAAACAACTTCAATAAAACACTTTTTTCATTCAGCTTTTGATTAGTCAACATCTTGTTGCGGGCAATAAGCTGTAATTTGATAATGCAGGTCTCATAGCAATTATAACTAACTGGTTTGTAGAAATTATTACAGCAGTAACCTTGTTTTGTCCACACTCTAAAAACAAAAATTGAGAATGAGTAAAAATAGACAGGTCAATTTACTATGTAACACATGCAAGTTAAAAGACTCCACTACAGACCTCTGGCACTCATCCATCAGTAACAAAGCTCTCACCAATTTACATTGAGTTAATTTACCCATCCTATCCAGATTGAACTCAGAAATACTGAATCAATTTCACACCTTTTGTTACAACTTGAAAGAAAAAGCCCTAAATTGGGGAATAAAAACTATATGTATATATATAAATATATATATGAGGGTGTGTGGCAGTTGTGAAGACAGCCAACTAACTCACCTCCTGCCAGAAAATGAAGACATACAATTAACATCGCATCCCATCATCCTCAGCTGAGCAGGCAGGCCTGTAATTGGCTAGCTGACCAGCCTGCGTGGCTTCGGGTGGCAATTTATTCTGGGAGCCATGCAGTTTACCCTGGGCGCCTAACGGCCCCTGTGCCATAACCTGGCTGAGGCAGTGGGGACATCATTAACACTTGACTGGACCTGCAGGACACATACACATCATTCTCCATGCACCACCCACAGTCACCAGCTCATGGGGCAAATTGGACGAACTGGCTCAAAATAATAATCAGGCTGTCAACAGAGCCACTTAATGCAGTCCACTCACTGATCAGATTATGAAGAAGTGAATATATGCCATAAACAAACCAATAAACTAGACCCAGTCCTGGTTCAGGACTTTCTAATCCTGACCTGGAACTGTGGCATGCACTTATCTCAGTCCAAAACAATGTGTGATGGAGGGGCTTTCTTTAGTAATGACCTTGGCTTGTCAAGAGACATGTGCTGGTCCCAGGAAGAGACAGTAACAGAGTCAGTCTGGACTCTTTATGTGCCCAGTTAAAGTCTGCATCTGCTGTCTGGACCTCCACCTCACCATGCACTTACTGTGCTTAAGAATGACAGGAAACTTTGGAAAGCCCCACCACCATACACATGGAATTATAAGGTTTACATTTAGGTTAATAAAGTGGTCATAATAAATTAGGCCTACATATCTGCTATCTACTTTAAAAAAAAAAAAATTCTATCCACACGTGAAGAGTCACTGCTCCGTACTGTAATCATGTATAAGTTATACATGTCCCGATGAGCTCTCTTGTTCATGTCTTCATGGCTGTGATATTCCCAGTTCTCACATTTGCCTGATCAGGACTGTGTTTGGCTCTGATTACACACACACTTCCACACTCACAGGCCACAGAGGCTCACAGCCAAATGGCTGTTCATTAAAGACAGGGACCTGAGGGGAAGCAATCGTCTGAGAGACGGAAATTGCGTGTCACATTAGATTAGCAGTGTAAAACCTCTGGATTGGCTCCGGGGAATAAGGAATTATTTCAATTACATTATTTCAAAAAGTCTTTAAGCAATACCAATACCGATAAAAACAAATTAAGAGTGATTTGGGCTGATTTGTGGTGCTCTAAGCTGTACTTTCTGACAATGTGCACGAAATCAGATATGAATTATACAGATATTGCAGTATGCGTAGTGTCAGAGGTGAAAACAGATTATCTTTGACAAATAATATCATTGGTTTCTTTGTGTTTCATCAAAAGGAAATGTTCCCAAGTGTCAGTCATAGGCTGGCCATGTGGACTATGGCAACTATGGTCTGTCAGAGCTGAAACAGCAGATAATTGCATTGCCATTCACACAAACAAAACAGTCCCACTAACTCAAGTATAATGCTATATTCAAAACACCCTGTGTTGAAATTACAACACCACATCTAATAACTATGTAATTGTGTAGCCGGTTGTTTTAACAAATTATCAGTAAATTAAAGTCAATGTAACAAACATTAATTAACGTTTTTGTCTGTGTATGTAAAAGGGTGATTTCGGCCCTGCAGCTTTATCAGTGGATGATGTGTGTGAGTGTAACCGTGCGTCTCGGGGGGAGTGCAGCGGCGGGGGGACAGGCTACAGAAAGAGGCAGGCGCAGAGGAAGAGGGGGACTGTCGCGCAGGGCAAACACCAACAGAGACACACCGACCTGCAGCCACTCCAGCCCGGCTCTGTCCAAAGCGCAGCAGCAAACATCTGCAGCTCTCCGCAACATCTGGACCAGACCAGCTGCGCCGCCACACGTGCGTCTTTTCTCTCCTTTCTCCTGTGGAGAAAGTGCCGCGTAGGCTATTGATAGCTGAAGTTACAGAGAAAGTTGTTTGGCGTTTGAGGCAACTTAAGAACTTCACCACGGTGAGTAGCGGCGATGCTGCGCACTCATTCAAGTTATTACAATATCGTTTATTTTTGTTTGCTTTAATTTGAGGGGGGTTTGAGCTTTTTGAAGGCACGTGGTTTCAAGTCTTTGCGCGTTAAGACTAAAGAGAAAGTGTTTTGACAATAGCCGTGTGCATGTGGTGTAGCTGATAACTTAAAATACAGAAGCCTGTATAGCCTACAATATATAGCCTAGCAATTCGTAACTTCTGTCAAAGTAAGAAAAACACAGACAAGTGGCCTAAAACATTTTACACTTACCACTTCGAGATAAATAAAAATCATCACCGTGATGCTCTCGGTAGGTTTCTGAGTTTTCCCCGTTTTCTGTTTACGCGGTACTTTTTTTAACAACAACTAAAAATGCAGTAGGCTAGTTTATTTGTTATTGTACGCAGGTGTTTTGATGTTAAGCCTATTATTGGCGGTGTTCACGAATGTATTTAACAATTATGCCTGTGTGCTGATATTCTGCGCGTAAACAATTTATACATTAATTTTATATTTTAGCCACGACTACGTATGTTAGGACTTTTTTTTCTCTTTATTGTCTTG